>JASDQU010437228.1:0-26465 GCA_032191745.1 Picea mariana | reverse complement strand
TTTCATTTAAGAATCTTTTAGGAAATTAGATGCACTTGGAAGTGATTGTGTTTAAAGGAACATATTAGATTGATTTCATTAGCATGTTCTTATGAAAGACAAAAAAAAGTTTCTTGCCTTGTTTTGAAGTACTCTTCTAGAAAAATTGCATTGCATTTACGGTTTGAAAAGGCATTGTTTGGTTTTTGTACTTTTTGTATGCTAGTTTTGAATTCAAGCATCTTTTTCAAAATTCGAAGCAATGTTTCCATTTACAATTTTTCTCCTTTTGTATCTTTTCATTTGAGAACATCATCTTTTTCTTTCTTTTCCAACCCTTAAGAATAAAAAAAACCATTAATAGAAACATAATTAAATAAACTAGACTTGTTTTTCTGTGATAGAAAACCAACAGTAGTCCACCAATAATCTAGGTTCTAGGGCTTCGGTTGTAGGATTGGAGACTAAATTCTCCTAGGTCATCTAAAAGAAAACTAGGAGTTGACTAATTGAGATTTCAAATCCATTAGTAGCAAGAGACACTTATTGGGAAAGCAAACCTCACACACATGTCAAACACTAGGTCAAGCCAAATAGGCATAAAGATTATGCCATCTACATTTGTTTTGTGGGATATGCATGTATGAGAACTTTGGTAGAATCAACAAGTCCTTGAGGTGACACATTTTCCTTAGAGTTCCAGGCTTAGGTTTAATTCCTATACTCCCTTCCCTTATGTAGAAATCCAACAAATGACTATTTTGACTGACTGTCATTTACAAAGTGGTAATGATAGTTTCCTCTCCTAGGTTTTCATCCATGTAACTAGAAGTGGGAAGTGCTTGCAATACTTGAGACAAATGCATATAATCTTCCTCACCTCCCCTGGAGGGTTCCTATCTTCTTGAGGTTACTTTCACCCATGGAGGCTTCAATGGGAAGACAATATGATATCACATCCATTCATATAAGGGGTCAAAAAATCAATCAAAACATACGGAAATATATTGGGAATATTAAGGGGTGGAGGGTTTTTTTTTAATACTATAGACCAATATAAGTATTTGGAGGGGGGCTGGCATAGGGGTGAGGTAGTAAATATAAAAGAAGAAAAAACCGAGGTTTGAAAATATAAAACGAAGAAAAATTTGAACCCATGTTTGAAACCCTCCGTTGACATCAATCCGCTTCATCAGTCATTAGTTCCTCTGTCAAAAATATGCGAAGGAGAGAAGTAGTATGATGTTTTTTATTTCTCTAAGGGAAACATGTAGCACTTCTCATTTTCACTGAAGCGCTTTTGATGTATCTTGTCCTTTTGAAATGGATTATGGTTTAAGAGACATTGTTGTTAGGTAATCATTTAGGTTCATAAATGTAGTTCCTCTAGTTCTAGCCTATTATTTCTAAATAATCTATCTTTGTTTGACTATAGAAAGAATTTGAGAATACCTATGCTTATCAAGATGGTGTTAAAGTTTCTATATCTAGACGTGTCTTCATCTTATGTCAGGTTAGGGAAACTACTACACTGACAATTCTTCTTTGAGTAGAAACAAACTTTCTTCTCTGGTCTAGAATTTTGCTTCTCTTGGTAGGTAAATGATTATTAACTTGGATTTGATGTTCCTAGTATGATCATACTTGACCGATAGTTGGATTTGACAGCTCACCTATACCTCATCTAGGATCTGCCTTGATTCTTACATTTATTTTCTTAAAATTCCAGAGTTTATTAACCTGGGTTTAATAGAATTCTTAAAAAATGTGGATGATACAATTTTCTGGTGTGTTTTTCATATTTATTGTTAAGTGAAAATGGGGACCTAATTTGTGTCTTGATCACTAGAGGGTTAATGTTGTACTGAAAATTGCCTACACACAACCTGGCATAACAATATCCTAAAACCCTATTAATTTGCATGGAAATATCCTTATTCTAAGCTACAACAATTTAGAAACACATATTTAGAAAGAAAACAAGGGACACCTAAAAATGTAGTAGTTAATGGAATAAATCCAAAAGGAAGAGAATCTTCCAAGAGATGCTCAAATGTTGGAGCCAACACTGATTCTACTAGGAGATCAAAGGACTTTGGAGAATTTTTTTTCAAAGCAATTGTAAATCTATTACATAGTAACATTAATGAATACATGGAACTTGAATTCACTCAATCCTGTGACATGAAAGCATTGGACACCGAAGGAAAGGAGTGATAAGGATTTCATTCCCATAACCAACATCAAGAGATCATTCCTTGCAAACCCATGAGCCTAATGGGAACTCTATCTTTGATCATTAGGCAATTGGTTTGAAAATATTGATGAGGTTGGAATAGGGGTAGGGATGAGTGGTTTGAGGATCCCCTTGGGTTTTCTCACACCTGTTGGTGCCTCGATATCTTCTAGGAAGATCCTCTCAACCCTAGAACATGGAAGGAAAGTAGCATTCGAGCATGGAATTACCTATTATAGGAAAAAAATGTATCCCCAAAAAAGGGTGACTGTATTTGGAGCATGGTGAGATTGTAACCTATGGGAATGAGGTGTGATTGTAAATTTGGCTCTACTTTAAGAAATTCAAGTTTGTAATTATAATTTAAGATTTTGTCTTGTAGAATAAAAGAGAGCTAATAAATATCACTATTAACATGAAAACTATAACCACGCTAGCTATGCATGTAGGATTTGAGAAAAGTATAGAACAAAATGCAACTAAGTGTGCCCCATATTGGGGTTTGTCTTGTCAAGCGTTTTGACAAAAAAAAATGCATCAATTAAAGTTTTAAAATTTTTTGTTTGAATGGATCTACCCCTCCTTCCTTATAATGTAGGTAGGGGGATCTTGATGTCCTAGGATTTCCAAAAAAAAAAACCTTTTGAAATATCCTTCTATTGGTGGGATCTTTCCTTGATTATGGGAAGTGTACCTTTAAATCATCCATGTTAGATTTCAAAACTTTGATTCAAGGGATTTCCTGATTTATTATAGTTATATGTTCCTCCTTACTCTAGTTCAATCTAGTTGGATTTTTTCTTCTTTTTTCCTTTTCATTTTCTAAAATCCTTCTTGATCCACATTTGGGGGATCAAAGCGGGGGATTTGTTTTCTTGCTTGAGGATCCTTTCGGGGCAAGCTGACATAAGATGGCCTAAGTGATTCAAGATCCTATATATGGAGCATGATATTTCCTTAATCCAAATGATAGGTCCATTGAGATGTATCCAAATACAAGATGATTCTATCTAGTAGTCCCTTCCTTAGATCTAGTTCAACATACAACCTGGTGCAAGAAAATATACCTCCTCCATTTTTATAATGCAAGACAAAATATGCCATAAAAGTAATATATTTCTTCCATGACATCAACAATAAAAAGTGAATGGGAGGTTTGGTATCCTCATCCAAGTAGGGGTCTAGTGGTGGACATGATAGTTAGGTTAAACATAGGGAAACAAGGTTTCAAAAATATTCCAGCTCTTCCTCAATACCAATATCCATTTACTAAAACCAATTTCTTGTATTTGGGGAAACCTTTCTTAGTTTATTCCAAAAACAAAGACAAGAACCATGTTACAATTCAACTTAGAAAGTATAGTGAGAGAACAAACCATTATTGATTGACTACATAATTATTTTCAAGTCTAATGTGTCTGTCACTAACTGAGAGAATAACGTAGAGTAATTATTAATATGGAAGAAAATCCCTCCATAAAGACATGCCACTGTAGTAATAACTTGTCATACATCACATAAATAAAAACCACAAGCCATAGGAGGCCCACAAGGCATGCCACTGATATCACCGACGATGTTAACACTGGCATGAAGTAGGATGGCTTCCAGTAAGTTCCATATTAACAAAGATTTTGGTGTAGGTAATGCCTCATAAAACCCCTTTGTCTCACAATAGTGATGCAAGTAGGATTATTCACAACACACACAATAAGAATAAAGTAAGAAAAACAAGAGAAGAGCACAATTCTATTGAATGCAACTAATGGAGCACGGAGAGAATAAAGACAAGATAATACTATAATAAATCCCTTGTTTTCTTCTTACTGCATCTATTTGTGACTGAATGAAGAAAAAAATGTTTTACAATATGAATTTGAAGGATGTAAAATAATGGCTAAAAACTAAGATGACAATTTCAAATGACAAAATGCTTGCACACATATCATACACTATCAAATTGGGACAAACCTTTGAATTTCTACTATGTTGGTGAAACCTTGTTCAATTTATGTTAATGTTTTAAGCAATGGAAGGTAGTCATTCAAAGTTGATGATTTATTTGCAGCCTGGTAGAACACATTTGTAAATAGAACATCAATTATAGAATCACATATCAAAGAGAGACTGGTATTATTGAATCCCTTGTTTTGAAGAGTTTCACTCTAAGAATCAGAATACTTTGTTGATCTTATACACAAGAAAAATTTAGCAATATGTCAAGATAAATCAATGACTAGTCTTACAAAGAAAATTGTAGCTTATTTTTCATCAATTAAGATAAGATATCATTATCCAACCCAATATTGTTGGTCATGGACTAAGCCAAAGAAAACACTCAAGTTCTTAGCCATACCTTTGGCTTATAATTTCTTAATTGGAATTTGGCAATATTTGACTGATGTAGAAAACAATCCAACCTCTTAGGCTACCAAGTCCATGCCTCTAGCTATAAGTCAACAAATATGAACTCTACTACTAAGTACATTACAAAGATACAATACTCTTCATGGTAGGGCCCATAAAATAATGCTCATAATAAGCTTATTAATATGATTAGGTGTTTCCTCTAAGATGTTGATCACAATTAAAAATAATTTTTACATATTCAAGTGGAGGTCCACTGTTCTCCAAAATCCTTTATATATCCAAGGGCCATTTTTCTTTATCTGATATGTTTGAACTTTGAATACCATGTTAGAAAAATGAATACATAACGTAATTTATTATCAAATGGAGTTCATTTATAAAATGAGGTAGATCCCTTTTTATTACATCTATTTGTAGGTTGTTCTACTGAATTTCCCTAACCACTTGTTAACTAATTACCTAATATCAGTTTATAAAAGTCATTTAATAACACTGTGAGTTTATAATATTTCCACTTACGTGTTGGAGTGTTAATACTCCAACAATTTGACATCACAAGCGACTAGGTGGAGGAGTTCAAACACTACCTAGAAAACTAGTTTAGGGCCATTCTGGGATTGTAATGTTCCCCAGATTAATCGAGGAACATTACTTACAGAAGACACACATAAAAATTAAAAAAATTCTACTAACTACTTTCCTATAGCTTACCAACTATGAAATTTACACATATTTAACTAGATTCAGACACCCATAATTAAATGCATCTAAAAAATTCTAAATGAACATTATGCAGCTAATAAATCATCTACAACAACACATAAAATCATTCTCATGCACATGGTATAAGCACAACCATGACACCCATAAGATAACTTAGAAAATAGATAAACACTTATCTTTTTAAAATGTTTATACAACCAATTGCTTGGGAAGGATGTTCCACCCAACAATAGACCTGATGTTCAAAATATCAATAAAAATTCACCCCCAAGCCAGGGATAGGAATCCATAAGAAAATGATGTCTCTCATTGTCCACTCACAACTCAATATCTCATTGTTCCCCACTGGTATTCTCCTACAATTATCTTGAATTTCCTCCAGCTCTCTTCCTCTTGACCTTCCCATTGTTCTCAACCCAAAGAATGCACCCCTTCACTACTCTTAGTCCATCGTGCGTCCCATTCATTTATTAGGTTTTATCTATCACATGTAACCAAGAATCTCTCTACTAGAAACTTAAGGGAAATCACTACCCGAAAAACTATGAGAAAACAACAAAAAACACTTTTTGTTACAGTGAAACTCCCACAGGAGTTTACTCTTCAGGATTGAGAAATTGTCTCTTTAGTATTCAACTCCAAATTCTCCAAAATTTCTTCAACATGCTCTAGAATTTGGCCAGCCTTTTTTTCTAGATCTAATGCCCTTCTTTCCTATTCTCTCCTTCTTGGCCATGCAAAACATGACTTTCCAAATGGCCTATTCTCCCCCCATTTGAATTTCCTCCCTTTTCCGCAAGTAAATTGAATTCTCACTATGCCCATTGTTGATTGTACTTCATCCCCATGCTTCCAATAAATATGGGATGTGACTCTCACACACACCCTCTTACATGAATTTAATGATTGGATTTGGGAACACTCAACATCAAAATAGAAGGTTGTCCCCAATGATAATAAAATTCAATAAAGTGGGTTTGAAATAATACCCATAAATAATTTCCCCTTTGGACCCCTCTTGGACACTCCCTTCTCTTGTGGAAAACTAAGCCCCCATGTTTATCCATGTCTTCTAGCAATTGACATCACATTTTACTTATTAAAAATAAAAAATACATTTTCATATTACAATATCACTTGGCCATAGACACATTCATATATACATTATGCATTAATTAAACTAGGGATTACAATGGGGATGTTACATTCCCCCTCCCCTATAATTATGCACCATCTGCAATGCATAGTACCATGCCAAAATACATATACATATTTACATCACAATATTTAGAAAATAAAAAATCCTGCAATTTCACAACTTCAATGATAGTTCCCATCATAATATATTGTTCTTCTCAACCTCCTGATCCAAGGAATTCACCCCCTTTAGTTGGAGAAGGAGATGAGTTAGCCGAGGTGATCGCAAGGGAAAGTGCAACATATATGGGACCCAATGGTTGGAATCCCAACCCCACCTGAAAGGGGCTATGGCTGATTGAGCCATGCAGGGCTCGGTTGTAGCTATGCTGGACATAGGGAAGACTCTCATCCCATGTGCAAGGGTTCTTGGAATTATACATGCGCAGGATATGCATGATCATTCAATTTATGACCTCGGTTTGGCCATCTATCTGGGGGTGGAATGTCATGGATTTGGTGAGCTTGGTGTCCAGCGGTGACTAGAGGCTCGACCGGAATGTGCAGAGAAATGGGCTGTCTCGATCTGAGACAATGGTTTGTGGGATCCCAAAATGTACCCAAACTCGTTCAAAGAAGATCTTGGCAGTGGCTTCTGCTGTGATGTTCTTCTTGTAGGCAACCATAATCGCCATCTTAGAAAAGTGATCAACAACCACAAAAACACAATCATTTCCTCGCTTGGTGGATGGGAGGCATGAAATGTAGTCCATTGAGATGGATTCCCATGGCCTGTTAGGAGTAGGAAGAGGGGTGTAGAGTCCCTGTTTCTTATTGGTCGGTTTGGCAATAATGCAGGCAGTGCAGGACCTGACATACTTCCTGACCTCATGTTGAAGTTTCGGCCAATAGAAATGTTTCTATAGAATCGCCATTGTCTTTTCAATGTCAAAGTGTCCTGCCACTTGACTGTAGTGGGCTTCCCATATCAGCTTCACTCGCTCGCTTGATGAAACACAGATATGGCCCAAAAGACACAACAACCCATCCTGAAGATGGAAATTATCGACAACTACGTTTTCACCCAACATTTGGTAGGTGGTGGCGAAGTCCGGGTCTGTCTCATAGAGTTGGGGCCATCCAGAGGTGTAGGGTTGTGGGTGCGGTGTTGTTGGCAGGGCTAGCCACTTGACAACCTCTGCTGAGATGAGGTTCTTCTGGCTACCACTATCAATGATGAAGTGCAACGAAGTGCATTTTACCCACATTTATGAATGGAAGAGGCACTCTCCTTATTTTGGCTCGTCTGGTTCATCAGGCTGGAGCTTGGTGGTAGAAACAGTGGCACTGGGTTCTGCGTCAATGACCCATCTTCCCATTTCTAGTTCTGACTCAGAGTCAAAACCCGCATCTAATTCATAGGCTTTCACTTCGGCCACCAATGACTTCTTTGAGCGGCAATCAATAGTGTTATGCTAAGGGCTCTTATGGAAGTCGCACCACTTCTCGACATCTTTCTTTGTCTTTCCGATGTCCCTCTTTGCTTGCAGATTGGAATGGTTGTCCTAATACTATCCATCTTTGCTCTGTCCATTTTTCTCTGGGTTGGGGCCACCCTTTCCTGTCTTTTGCTATGAGGGGTTCCCGGGCCTAAATTTTCGCGTCTTTTTTTTGAGCTTCTGCTCGATTTTGACGGCATATCGGTAGGCCACGCCCAAGGACGAGATGTCCAGAAATTCCATTTTGGTCTGGATGTATCTATGCAAGGAACCATGATATTTGAGCACCATATGTCACTCTGAATCTTTGATACCCATCTTGGTGCTCAAGGTATGGAAGATATTTGTGAACTCTGACATTGCTTGGTCTCTTTCTTACCTCAGTGTGGTCCATTTGGTATACAAGTCGTCATAACTTCCAACAGGGTAGTATTGTTCCTTAATAACATCCCTGAAGGATTCCCAAGTGGTCGTGACTGTAAAGAATAAGGGTTCCTCTATTTCCTTTTGCTCACAGAAAGTTTCCCACCAATCTTTGACATGGGGAATGACTTTGAGGAGCGCAAAAGTAATATTTTCTCTATTCGAAAATTTATGGACAAAAAAATATCCTTCTAGTAGATTCAACCAATTGTCTACTCCGTTTGCGTCTATCTGACCTTCAAATAAAGGAATATCAAATTTTATTTGTACCTTGAAGGGGGCAGTGCCTCTGCTCGAAGAAGATACGTCTCCTATTGGTAGTCGTCGAAGGATTTGCATGAAACTATCCATCATCTCATTCCTCTGTTGCGTGAGGGCTTCCTCAAGCAAAATTTTGAAAGGATCTCCTGTCCCATCATCTTTATTTTCTCCTACCATGAGAGGTCTCTTGGGCGTATGAGAGCTTTGGTCCTCAAGAGAAACAATCTCGAGACCCAATTCTTTGTACTCTGACCTCGTTGGGGACATGCATTAAGACAACAAGGAGTAGACCGCTCTGATACCACTGATCCAGATTTTATGAGAAAAACGAAATGACTATAGATTATTAGCAAATGCTTAACATAGAATAAAAAAGATACAGTAAAAATGGTTTTCTATTCAATAAGGAAATAAGATGAAACTGTAAAATGTAGCGGAAAACAAGTTTACTGGAATGGCGATGACTTATCTCTGAAGAGAGATGTGTCAGCTATGCTCATTCGCAAGAAGATAATTATAATGAGGCTCTAAAGGCCTTTTTACAATAAACCAGAGTTTCAAAAACCCTAGACATCCAAAAACCTAACCCTAGGAGATGAATGCCAAAAGTCATGTGGGCCCCGTTTGGGTAAGTCAGTACATCAACTTCTTGGGGTCGTAACTTTTGCATACGATCTCCGTTTTAGGCGTATGATATCCTGTTGGAAATATCTATCTGAGGAATACAACAGTTACTGAAAATTTCACGATGAAGATTTTTGACTACAACATACCCCAAAAAAACGTCGTTTAGGGCCTCAAAACGGCTTCGAAAGTTTAGGACCCAAAAAACTACTAAAAATAGTAAATTACGAAAATTGCCAAAAAGTTTTTTTGAGCCAGATGGAAAAGGTGGGTGGCCACCGATATCCACCTGGATCATCATAGGTGACCAAGAATTTTGATATGTGGTTCCATAACTCTTTCTTCCCAAAAAAGGAGGTTTGCATTTTTACCTTTTATTTTCTTCAAAATTGACAAAACATTATTGGTATTCCTCCTACATAGTTTCTTTGTGCTCCCATGTTACATATTTAGGACCGTAGTAGGTCCATTGAACCTTTAATAGTCCTATGGATTTGTTCCTGAGAACTTTGACTTTCTAGTCCAAGATGCGTACTGTTACCACCCAAAAATCCCCTTCATGTTCCACCTAGATCACAGTCCGATCAATTATGTGGCTATGTTTAGGAGCATATTCTTTATGACACATGAAATACATAATTCACTCTCATGGATATAGGAAATGTTATCATGTATGCAACTAAGCATGTCTTCTCTAAAATTTCAAAAGGCCCACAATATCTTGTTTCCAACTTTGGGTAGCAACCCACTCTTAGTGAACTTCTTTTCACTTTCAATTTTAGAAAAACATGTTCTCTCACTTTGAAATCTCTAAAAACTCTATTGTTGTTTGCTTAACTTTTCTTTCTGTCCTAGGCAACCTTTAAATTCGACTTGATACTTGTCATCTGCACTTCCATTTCCTTCAACAAATTTGGCCCAATGGTAGCTATGTCTGTTGGGTTACCCCAACTCACTAGTGTGTTACACTTCTTTTCATACAAAAATTCAAATGGGATCATTTTTAATGAGGCTTGATACCCATTATATTAAGCAAACTCTACCAATTGGATGTAGTCTTCCCACTTTGATGGTTGGTCCATCTCATACATCCTGAGCATGTCTTCAATGATTATGTTAGTCCTCTCTATTTTCCCATCCGAATCTGGGTGATACGATGTACTAAGATTTAAATTTGTCCCAAAGCCTTTGAACAAGACTTTCCAAAAATTTGATGTAAACTTTGGATCTCTATCTAAAACAATTTCCTTATGCACCCCATGTAGCCTGGAAACTTCCTTCATGTAAAACTATGCAATGTTTGTTTCCTTGTGTGTATTCTTCACATGAATAAAATGTGCATCTTTTGTTAATTTATCCACCACCACCATGATGGAGTCATGCAGCTTCACTGTTCTGGGAAGATTTGTAGGGTAAGTGCAAGAAGTTCATGTCCAAAAATGTGACAAGTGATGCAGTAGGAACACACATGCGTTCCTAAAGCCTTAGATTTGGAGGCGGCCAAACCCTCACGAGGCATGCCACGTAGGTTTAGTGGAAAGAATGTGTGTGCGTTCCTACTGATATTTTTTAAAAGAGGCCACAAGTGCGATTTGTGGTCATTGTGCACAAACTGCTCTCACATTTCTACTCTTATTGAGCGAATTGAGGAGCTAGAGATGAGTTAGAGAGGGAGGATATTGTCTAGGTATGTTTAATTTATCATATTTTAACTCAATTTAGTCATTTCCAATTTATTTTTTTGTTTCCAAGCATCAAAATTAAAAAAAATAAAAATGTAATTTTGAATTTTAATTAAAAAACCAACCTAATTTATATGCCATGGATTTTAAATTGCAACATATATAATATAATGGAGCCCAGAGACAATGTAAACCACTCAGAAGAAAACCAAGTATATCAAAACCCCAACCCACCACAACCACCCAATTAAACACTCAAATTGATGAGGGGTTGGCTATATTAAGAACCCTCGAGGAAAAATTAAGGGACACTAGAGAGCCTAATAGAGTCTCCTTGGCCACTTCTTTAGACATCATTTTGAATTCGATTGCAAGTGCCCAAGGGAAATTGAACTCTATTTTTGATTATAGGGCAAGAATGCATGAGTACTACAACATTGGTTTGGACATAAACCAAGTGAAAGAGCTGGGCATTTCAAAACCACAAATATTGTATATTTTTAAGGATCCTAGAACTAGACAAGAACTACCATTGAAACAGAAATAGATCTCCAATGACTGATGCATCCATCCATAGATTAGTCAAAATCAGATGGATAGGTGGTATATGGATTTTGATAAACTTCCCTGCAATAATAGGGAGGTGTCATTATATTTTATGAGAAAATTATGGGCTTAGTTTATTATAGGTAAGCATGTCAACTACTTTGACATTGGAGAATTCCAGGGGGTGGGTCTAGGGTCCGCACAGGACCGAGAGCATGCCAAGTGAAACCTCATCTTAGGTCCTCATCCCCCAGGAAAAGGCCTGACCCCCTACCCAACATCCTCTTTTTGCAGAGAGATTGCAACAGGTAAAGCTAGCCATTTCATCATTGACTCATAGCCTAGGGCAACACAGTATCTTTGTTGCACTATCTGGGTAGGAGCTGCCTGCTAGTGACATTGATAGATATTTTGGAAGTTCAACATGCACGATGGATTATAGTGAGGAGAGGGAACATGGACATAGAAGCTATCCATGTGAACCTAACATATGCTCGAATTGTGAGCATACATGCTATGGGCCTATAGAGCCCAGTGGATAGCATAGCTTCATGGAGGAGGTTAGTATCATAACCCTCTTTATGTTCTTCATCGTTATATATTTATTTTATATTATGTGTATTTATATTGATATTTCATTTTATGTTTTTTTGCAGTTGTTACATCCTAGCAGTAGACCCTCTATGTTGATGGATGCATCCGTGACTAGCCCCAACACTGATGCAGTAGTATAGGTTGCCTATTCATTGGGTGCACCTCACACTCAGGTATGTGTCACATATGATAAATTCACCTTAGTCATTTCTTTATTTTATGACATACTCAAATTTTTAATGTTCTCTTATTTCTACAGGATTTGGGAGTAGGCGATGTCGGGGAATGTCCATCTAGGATGGACAAGTCACCTGCATCACAGGTATCATGTGTAGAGTTAAATATCGTATAATTCATAAATTGTTTGTGTTTATGTTTTTGAATTTTATTAGTTGGTACTAATAGTTCAATTTTACTAATATGTATGTGGGTTGTAGATATATTTGCTAGCTATAGTACTTTTTCACTCCCTGGGCACCTTGGCGTTGCTTCTGGGTTACCTTTTTCTAGGCACAGGGAGTTGCAATCACTGGTACAACCTGTGGGTGATCATCACATCCCACCCCCAACATTTCCATCATCCCCATCGACCGAGACTGCCACAGTAGAGGTTGTCTCGGAGAAGGTTGTAAAACCTAGTGCTCCATCTACCAATGAATCAACATCCAAGCCTCAGATATTCATGGTGACATAATGCATTGATGATAATTTTTTTATGTTTCATGAATTTGATTTTATGCATATTTTTTTAACTTTCTTAACTTGATCCTTGTAACTAATGTAGGGTGGCATTGCAAAGAGATTGGGTCAGAGGAGGGTAACACCATCACGAATGATAGTAGAATATGCGGTGAGTTGTCTTAGGTTAAATTATAAAGTATCATTTTTCATGTTTATTAATTCATTGAGGAAAACAACTTATAACAATGTTTATTCTTTTTGCAGTCTCTAGAGTGTCGAAGCATGCCCAGGCCTAGAACCGCTTGAGGTGCCTCCTCAAGCAAGAGAATAAATATTAATTTCCAGGATGCTCCCGAGGGTGGCGAGGGTGGAAGTGGTCAATGATTGACAAACTACTGCCATTTTGTACCTAGGCCATGATATGGATGTTTTTTTATGTTAGGGCACTTGTTTTTGCTTTGTATATTGGCCACGAGTTGCCATTTTGTCAAAAATGAACAATTTAGACGATGTTGAGAAGATATATATACATTTCATGGAACATTTTTTATGAATCTCATGTTGTTTCTACATTTTATGTTGATGAATGTATGAATTTCAAATTGTATGAATTTCATGTGTATTAATCTCTTGAGTTTTTTCTAAAATAATTATAAATAATTATGTTACAAATTAACAAATATCTTATGGTGGAAAATATTTCTAAGTGCTAAATCCATAACCAATTACACTAGTACATTTGGGTCAAATTCTGATGGCGCGTTTGATGCAATTTCCACTTTATATTGTCGGGAGAACGACAAACAACAGACCCCTTCAAACGTTGTTTCACATGACGTTGTTTTTCTGATGCCATAGATATTGTCTCTCTTGCGATGTTTCATGCAGACACATGCCATCTCAGATTTGATTATCGAAACCCCATATAGACATCGCTACAATGACGCTAGAGACATCAGAATCTCGACGTCCCATTTCGTTGGTCTCCACTACGTGGAATCCATGGGAGCGACATTATGGACGCCATAATATCGATGTGTGGTAACGTCACACAAACAACATTAAGCTATATATCAACAATGTGGATGTCATGGGGAGCGACATTATTTACGTCGTAATACTGAAAAATGGTATGCCATGGGAGCAACATTATCAACGTTGCAATACTGACGTTAAGCTATATATCACCGACATATATGCCATGGGAGAGACGTTATGGACGTCGCAATTCCAACATATTATAACGTCACTCAAACAAATTTAATCTATATATCACCAACGTATATTCCATGGGAGTGACATTACAATATGTCGGAATAGCGACGTTACAACGTATATTCCATGGGAGTGACATTACAATATGTCGGAATAGTGACGTTCATAACGTCGCTCCCATGGCATATATGTCGGTGATATATAGCTTAACATCGGTATTGCAACGTTGATAATGTCGCTCCCATGGCATACCATTTGTAAGGAGGATAAGAAGGGTAAGGGGGATAAGAAACCCAACAACAATGCTGGTGGAGTCAACACAGAGAAGAAAAAGCTGAAGTATCTATGTAACCTTTGCACAGAGGACCATCTGAATCACCTGTACCCTCGAACTATGGAGGCCCAGAAGTTATTGGCGTAGCAACAACCTATTGTGTTAATGAACCCATTTCCACATGGGAAAAATATGGGGGCAGTCAGGGACCCCCTGCGTATTCTAGTAATCCCTCGGCCTCTAACTTTTATATGATGAAAGGTCACACTTATATAGTGACCAGGGCACATGATTACATAATGCCAGAATATTCCAAACAGGGTAAAGAAGCCACAAACCCAACTGTTCCTCTCCATATTGAGAGGACGATGGGTGAAACAATGACATGCATCTAGAAAGGGGCGTTCAAGAAAGATTTTCATAATCCGAACGCGAGGGCCGCCCATAATTACTTTGTGGTGGAGGATTTGTCACAAATCCCTTGCACGATGTCTGCTTTGGAGGTCCTCCAGAGCTTCCCTTCATAGAGAAAGGCTCTATTATCTTCTTTGGGATATTCATAGACTTGTAATTCGGGAACGATCATTCTCGATACGATCGACTTCAAACCTCGTCTCCCTTACCACGCTGCATTTTAGATAGAAGTGGCTTACACCACAAAACAATTTACCCTGAATATTTTTCGTATGGTGGTTGATGAGGGCACCTCAACCTGCATGATTTCATTAGTGTGTTGGGAGGACATTGGCTAGCTCGATTTGTCTCAGTCGCCTACTCTTCTTACTAATTTCGACGGTCATTCATTCAGACCACATGGAATCATCCCTTATTTCCCCATCCAGTTAGGAGGGAAGACCATGTGCATCGAAGTTGAAGTGGTCGATGCACCTCTCAACTACAACCTTCTGTTAGGAAGGAGTTGGACTTATGAAATGCATGTAGTGGTTGCCACCTTTTTTCAAGTCTTGTTGTTTCCACACAAGGGTCGAATCATAACCATTGACCAATTGTCCTTCTCCAAGCCTAACCCTTCATCGGGGGAATCCATTGTCCCGATGATTGATATCCCTCAGTCTGAGTTGGGGGTGGTTTGTGCCCACCTTTGATGGGTACTTTAGATTACCTGCCTCCTTCTGGCGATGTCAAGTTTATATCGGCTACCCTTGACTATCCTAGGGCCAATATTTTTCAAGTGTCGTCGTTCCAAACGAATTAATTTCATGATCCATGGGATCTTCCTTCCCCATTAGCTACGATGGAAGGGACACAAATTTTTTGCATGGCCATGCCCTTGTCTGCGGAATAAATTGCATACAACATTGTCCAACAAGCTTCAGCCGATCCCAATACGATTCCCGCACAGGAGTTAGATCCAGTTCTCGAGCCTATTTGGGCTCAAGTTTCCCTTGCCACTACCAATTCTTTAGACTTGGTCTTGCCCTCAGATGAGGCAACTCTTGAGGCATTGACTGGTCCGGATAGAACCTGGGATGATCTCCATCACTGATCTTATTTTCTCCTCGAGTTAAGAAGAATAGAGGCAGGTGAATTCATGTTCACTATGACTGGAGACAGGTCTTGTCCTATTAATCCTCTAGCTACACATGCATTTTACGCCTAGGGTAATATGGAAAACATCGTTGAAACGATCCCTATAGATATCTACAGAACCCCTGGCATCGTGGAGAGTTTTTTCTTCAGAGTGGACTACTCCCCCGAGGAGATTCAAATCTATACAGACTTATCTAAGGAATTCCACAACGTTTTTTCCCGGTCTTATGAGGAAATTCCATGCATTGATCCAAGAATCGTCGAACATGAGATAACGACTTATCCTGACTACAAGTCGTTCCAACAGAAGCTTCGTCCGGTGAATCCTCATAAAGTGGTAGTTATTAAGGATGAAGTAGAGAAACTGCTTAAAGCTGGTTTCATCTACCCTGTACAGTTGACGCAATGGGTGTCAAATACCATTCTGGTTAAGAAAAACAAGGTACGATTCGCGTGTGCATGGACTTCCGTGACTTGAATAAGGCCTATCCAAAGAATAATTTCCCCACCCCATTCATTGATCATATTGTCGATGAATGCGCAGGCTATGAGGTATTTTTATTCATGGATGATTTTTCAGGATATAACCAGATTCAAATAAAACCCGAGGACCAACATAAAACAACTTTTATCTGTTCGTGGGGTACATTATCTTATCGTAAGATGCCTTTTGGCTTGAAGAATGTTGCAACCACTTTTCAGTGGGCCATGTCTTTTTCTTTACATGATCTTAGAAATATAGTCGAGGCTTATCTCGATGATCTAGCATCATGCTCTCACAAGAGATCTGATCATCCCACACACCTCCGACTAATCTTCGAATGATGTCGCTACTATCGGATTCGCTTGAATCCTAACAAGTGCAGTTTCTACATGACGTCGGGTCATATTTTGGGTTTCATAGTTTAGACAATAGGGATCATGGTCGATCCTCTAAAGGTTGAGGAAATATTTCAGTTGCCTCCCTCGTGCACAGTCCCCTAGCTTCAAATCTTACAGGGGAAAGAGAACTTTCTTCAGCGTTGTTATCACTGTAACAATTATATATGAAATACAAGTTTTAGATTTAGCAGATGGCAAAGATATTGTGTAGATGGGGATAAATTTTAAATACCAAGTTACATCTGGAGGAGAAAATGCCAATATAGCGGAGGCGCGAAAGTGATGGGGTTCGATAGACCATTAATCCTGAAGCGGACCAAATCGACGACTAGGACGCATATCGGGAAATGAAGTAGCGCAGAGGATAATTTTTTGAGGGCGAGATGGGGAACATACCATGGTTTCACATCGAGGACACATGGCACCATCTAATGCATATCGAGGGGAAAAGCGGGTAGACTTGAAACCACCCAATCTCACCCCGATGTCACGTGTTAAAAATCATTTGATATACATCACTTCCAAAGATCACGTACGGAAAGGGAAGAGTTAACGACTTATCCAGTCACATCCGTACCATTGCTCGAGTACTTTACGTCATGCAGCATCAGGTAAGCCCCGCTAGAGAGACGATCCAAAGGCTCATCATTCGAAACTGATAGCTGAGTGTGATAGGTCGTAGTTCGAACAAGTAATTTCGTCAGTAATCTGTGATTAAGCACTCGATGACAATCGTCCTCCAAAACATAGATAAATTTATCCAGTTTTGAGCAATCAACATTTCATTTTGAACAAAGTAATTAACACGATTAACTTCCTAATTTTTGTATGATTAAGGGAGACAAGTTTAAGTTTTTCTGCAAAATTGGGAAAAATGATTAAAGGTGATCAAGCAACCCCCAATGAACCAGAATTTTCAACTAATATGGCGAATTCATTAGTGAATAAGAAAGAGAGGTTGGTTGCACATATATTAGTGACAAAATTCCATATAGATTCTGCAATAGAACCAAAAGCGGACAAAGAGATCAGATTAAATCCCATCATAAGGGATTTAATCATCAATGGCTACGTGGAAGAGCACTACAAGCAAGCAGAAAAGAGGAAGCGGAGCAAGCAAAAAAAAAGTGGAAACAAAGTTGAAGTGGTTGAGAGCATTGGGGAAAACCAACCAGTTTGGTTGAGCACTCTAAAGGAAGAAATAAAAAATCTGGAATAAGTTCTTAGGTTGAATTGAGCGCATTTTAGAAAAGTTTTGTAATTATGTGGCGTTCAATGAAAAACCTCAAATATGCTAGTCCTGTTTATAACACTCCCTATAAAGTAGGAGAAAAGTTGTTATACATTACTCCTTTTTGTAATCGATCTCTATCTTTAGAACTATGGGGAAGTTGAATCGTTTTGAATCTTGCATGTAAGTCTTCTATATATATCATTCCAAGGATAAAGAAAGTATGAAGGGAAGAGGGGCCTTCCCTCGTCGCAGGAAGACTTTGCAAAACCATGGAGCTAAAGTGAATATAAAATGCAGAAACAATTTTTGAAATGTTTATGAAAAGATTCTAATTGGCTGTGATATGAGTTTTTTCTTCTTTCATAGTGTGTATTTGTTGTGTCTTCGAAATCCCATTTACAATTTCCTCTTTTAAATTGGAGAGTTAAAAGTATGGAATTCGTCTGATGATGCTCTAGACTTAGCAATTTAAATCCATGCGATTCTCTTCTTAACTAATTCAACATTCATTTAAATATACTCTGATGCAGTTATGTGTTTTTCCTTTTCCTCTTTCGCCATGCAAATTTCAATTTAAAACTTAGACTCATTGCCTCATTTAGCCTTTTTCCTCTTGATAGTTCCAATAATTTGTCACTGCTTTATTCATTTCTGACTCCATAACCCAAATGTCACCCCTATTTCTTCAACTACTTTATAATACCCCCCCCAAAAAACCAAATCTAGCTAATGATTTCCAAAGAAATATCAAGTGACATGAGAGAGACCTCTTTGAGTTGAGAAGGCTAGTGCTTCAGCTCTAAAGTAGGTTGAAATAGTTACCTCTGTTGTTTGTCTATTCAACCGGACACAATTTACAAAGTGCTAACATTTTGGCACCGTTACCGAGGAAGAAATTGAAAAATTTTCACTGGGAAAGAGAATGACATGGCCGAGTTCTAAGGTTTGAGAGCAACAAACACTTAGGCACATATTGGCTGTATTCTTTCTCTCGTGACTCCACACATCAAAAAATCAATTCGAAGGTGATTACACTGATAGAAGAATCCAAAAATTTAAATTTTCAATGGCAACTCCACTCTCAATGAAAAATCCAGCTTCCAAAATATTATTGGCGAATTCACTCATGCTTCAAATGTAATTTAGAGAATTCACTTATATTGTTTGTTATAAGTTGCCTTTGGTCCTTTCCTGAACATCTTAGACAAATTTTTCTTTACCTGTTGCATGCAAATGATGATCATGACAATATTGAAATTATATATCCTCCTCTTAAAGTTATACATATATCTCCTCAGTTTATCATTGATTTTGATAAAAATAGCCCATCTAAGCCATGTGATAACCATGACCAAGTTGATGATCCCCATGAATCCAAGACTGATATTTCACCTCCTGTACTTGATCCAACGTCCTCCAAGACTCAACATAGATACAGACCCTTGAAGCTACCCCAAGTCCTTCATGATTTTCCTCCAAAGTACTATAAGTACCTACCTGTGTTTGATGGGGATGAAAATCACATCCAAGGGTTTGAGCATTTTATAGATTTTTTTGAGATTGACCATGATGATGTTTGTATGAGGGATTTCTCTCAATCCTTGAAAGGGGACACCAAAGACTAGTTTAAACATTTGCAGCCAGATATAATTAGCTCATGGGAGGAATTGGAGATTGTCTTTTTGAAGTTTTGGGGCAAGAAGAAATATTTGGATTTACAGCTTACAGATTTCTATGCCTTAAAAAAGAAGAGAAATGAAACTATTTCTATATTCAATAAGAGGTTTTCCAGTATCTATTACAATTTTCCCAAAGAAATTCAACCCACTGAAGCTGTTGCCATGCTCCATTATGCAACTACTCTTCATCCAGATTTGTCTTTCCTCCTGATGGAAAGAAGAGCTAAGTCCTTACAACAAATGTTCAATGATGTCTAGGAGATTCAACACAATATCCAAGCATGTGAATGTAGCCAAAATGAGGGGTTGGATATTCAAGGATATGAGAGCGAATATGAACAAGAAAATATTGATTGGAATCATGAACATCGAGTGGATAATATCATAGCTTCTCTTGAAGTTTTCAATGCTCATGTTTTTGCAAAAGATTATATTTCACTTGTCGAGAAAGGAAGTGCTAGTTTAACTCCTAATCCATTCCAGGATAAGCATAGTACTGATTGTTTTATGTATTCATTTATAGAAAATCAAGAAGATGAAGCTGCAAGTAAGTCTGTTGAAGAGTAGGTTGATGTTCCAAGTTTTTTCTTGTTAGATGATATTGCAGATGTTGCTGATTTGAATATATATGATAAATATGATGATGATTGTGATGTTGACTTCCTGGAACAACTAGCTGTATGTTCTCTATCAAAAAATGTTCCTTTTCAGTAGTGTAATGAGAGAAATCAACCTACATATCACAGTTACAAAGAATAAAGTATGGAATCAACTAAAGGGAATTCTTTGCCTTTATGCTTTTCTTCATTTAAATTGTTGAAAGAAAATTCTAACATCATCCTTGAAGCAAATGAATGTGTGTTGATGCCAAATCACACTAATTCACTGGAACAAATTGACAAGATATTTCAACAATCTTCTCATGTGTTTGATGAACCTATTACTTGTTATGTAGAAAATATTGTTAGTTCAAAATTGCAGCCATTGGTCGAAGATAAATCTAAAAATGAGTATGTTCAACAATCCAAATAAATTGAAAAAAGTTTCGATGACAACAGTGAAGAAAATGAAGGAGGTTTTGAATAAGGTGAAAGAACCTTACCATTATGTTTTTCATCTTTCAAATTGCTGAAGAAAAATGTTTATAATGTTTCAAATCAGAACTCCTCCAGGAATGATATTAAATATAAATAAAGTAGTGGACCTGCAAATGAAAACCATCTTCCATTGTGTTTTTCTTCCTTTGAATTGTTGAAAGCAATTATGAGGTAGCAGAGGAAGCAGGGAAGTCTGACTGCATTCAAAGTGACACTATTTCACACAAACAAATTATTATCAATAAGGAAGATCAACAACCTTCACATACATTAGATGATCAAATGGTTGACTGGATGGGGGGTTATTTCAGTTCAACATTGCAGAGTGTGCTCATCCACCAACTTGAAAATGAAAATGAAGTTGATCAAGAAATTGTTGTTAAAGGTCATTTCCCTGAAACTGATTTCTAGCAAGACAAAGTGTTTCAAAGTTGTCTCTCTTCCCCTAAGAATGACGTAGTGGATCAATTTCTAAGTGACCTAAGAAGAGATGAAGTTTTTGAAATTACATCCATGGAAATTCTGAATTGTGAAATAATTTATGATGATAGATTTCCACACTCGCTAGAAGACTCGAAGAAGGAATTTACTTCCACTCATTCATTAGAAACTCAGAGTGAAAATCCTCAAGAAAATTCCCAGAAGGTTGGTGAAACCACATCAATATTATTTAGTGAACATGAAGCTTGTTTTTCCGACTTAGCTCCTGAAAAGGAAACATTTTTTCATGTGTTTCACGATCCCATGACACGTTATATGGAGAATTTTTATAATCAGAATCTACATATGATAGTGGTTACACACTTAAGGATAAAGGGAGTGAAAAATCGATGTTTGTATCAAATATGGGTCGCTTTACACCGAACGATGTTCTTTAGCCATGGTTGTCTTATAGAAACTATTACTTCCAGACTTCTCAACAAACCTGTCAGTTTCTCGGTGGCGATCAACAGGTTAAATCGCATGAAAACAAGAATGCAATGGAAGGGGTGAAACATGATAGTTTTTTTGTGCATGTTTTAGAAGATCCATTTGTAGTTTTGTTGGATGAAGTAAACAGTCCAAATATTTTTGATTTTTTGATATTCGGATTTATGGATGAAATTTGGAATCAATTATCAACAAAAAATATTTGGAACAAGCAAGTGCAAAGAAAACAAACAGTGGATACAATGTTTTCATGGATGCATTGACATTATGATTTCTCTTGATTGGCAGTTCATTTCAGCAGTTAGGGTAGGTAGGAGTGTGTGAATAAGATTGTTGGTCAAGAATTTTTCAGTTTGGATTTCCAGTATTATGTACAGTTATATTTTAGCGGTATATTCAGTGTTCAGTATCCAATTGAGAGTAGTGTACAGAGTTTGGTTTTCAGCAGACACTGGTGACAAGTCGAAGGAGGGTACACACACATGTTTTGGGAAAAACCCAATGGATCAGGCACCGGGTCTATAGTTATTTTCTACTTCATAGGGAGGATAGCATCCCCAGTTGGAGCCTATATTATCACCGTAACAATTATATATGAAATACAAGTTTCAGATTTAGTGGATGGCTAAGATAGTGTGGAGATGGGGCTAAATTTGAAAAACCAGGTTACATATGGCAGAGAAAATGCCAATATTGTAGAGGCATGAAAGTGATGGGGTTTGACAGACCATTGATCCTGAAGTGTCCCAGATCGACGAATAGGACGCATATCGAGCGATGAAGTAGCACGGAGGATAATTTTTCGAGGGTGGGACGGGGAAAATACCATAGTTTCACCTCGAGGACACACGATGCCATCTAATGCATATCATGGGGAAAAGTGGGTAGACTTGAAACCACCCAATTTCACCCCAATGTCACGTGTTAAAAAATCATTTGATATATGTCGCTTCCAAAGATCACGTACAAAAAGGGAAGAGTTAACGGCTTATCCAGTCACATCAGTACCGTTGCTCGAGTAATTTACGCCATGCAACGTCGGGTAAGCACCGCTAGAGAGACGATCCGAAGGCTCATCATTCAAAACTAACAGCTGAGTGTGATAGGCCATAGTTCGGACAAGTACTTTCATCAATAATCTGTGATTAAGCACTTGATGACAATCATCCTCCAAAACATAGATAAATTTATTCAATTTTGAGAAATCAACATTCCATTTTGAATGAAGTAATTAACAAGATCAACTTCCTAATTTCTATATGATTAAGGAAGACAAGTCTAAGTTTTTCTGCAAAATTTGGAAAAATGGATAAAGCTGATCAAGTAGCCCCCAGTGAACTAGGATTTTCAACTAATATGGCAATTCATTAGTGAATAAGAAAGAAAGGTTGGTTGCTTAGAAATTAGCGACAAAATTCCATACAGATCCTGCAATAGAACCAGAAGAAGACAAAGAGATCAGATTAAATCCCACCATAAGGGATTTAATCATCAACGGATATGCAGGCAGGCACTATAAGTGAGAAGAAAAGAGGAAGCGGAGCAAGCGACAGAAAATAGGAAACAGAGCTGAAGCGGTTGAGAGTGTTGGGGAAAACCAACCAGTTTGGTTGAGCACTCTAAAGGAAGAAATCACAAATCTGGAATAAGTTCTCAGGTTGAATTGAGTGCATTTCAGAAAATTTTTGTAATTATATGGACATGTGGCATTCAATGAAAAACCTTGGATATGTCTGTCCCGTTTATAATTCTCCCTATAAAGTAGGATAAAAGTTGTTATACGTTACTCCTTTTTGTAATCGATCTCTATATTTAGAACTATGGGGAAGTTCAATCATTTTGAATCCCGCATGTAAGTATTATATATATCATTCCAAGGATAAAGAAAGTATGAAGGGAAGAGGGGCTTGCCCTCGTAGTAGGAAGACTTTGCAAAAACATGGAGCTAAAGTGAATATACAATGCATAAACAATTTTTGAACTGTTTATGAAAAGATTCTAATTGGTTGTGATATGATTTATGTTTTCTTTCGTAGTGTGTATTTGTTGTGTCTTCAAAATCCCATTTACAATTTCCTCTTTTAAATTGGAGAGTTAAAAGTCTATAATTTGTTTGATGATGCTCTAGACTTAGCAATTTAAATCCATGTGATTCTCTTCTTAACTAATTCATAATTCATTTAAATATGCTTTGATGAAGTTATGTTTTTTTCCTTTTCCTCTTTCGCCATGCAAATTTCAATTTAAAACTCAGACTCATTGCCTCATTTATCCTTTTTCCTCTTGATAGTTCCAATGATTTGTCACTGATTTATTCATTTCTGACTCCATAGCCCAAATGTCACCCCCATTTCTTCAGCAACTTTATAATACCCCCCAAAACAAACCAAATCTAGCCAATGATTTCCAAAGAAATATAAAGTGACACGAGAGAGCCCTCTCTAAGTTGAGAAGACTAGTGCTTCAACTCTAAAGTAGGTTGAAATAGTTACCTCCATCATTTGTCTATTCATCCGGACAAAATTTACACAGTGCTAACAAGTGTTTTATCACAAACTATTCTGAGATCACTAAAGGGTTCATGCGTTTATTGAAAAAGGGAGTCCCTTTCTGTTGGGATGAAGCCGCTCAGTGCTCTTTTAACACATTGAAACATGCCCTCACGTCTTCCCCTCTGCTCCGGCCCCCCAATTTTAATAAATATTTCTTATTGTACTTGGTCGTTGCAGAGTCGACCATCGGTATGGTCTTGGTTCAAGAGGATGATCTGCCCAAAGAGAATGTGATTTATTACCTGAGTTGATGCCTAGTTGGGTCAGAACTCAACTATTCACTTTTGAGCATGTCTTCTCAAAAGTGAAATTTGAGAAGAGTTCAATTAAATTGGGGAGCTGTCCAAAGATGACAACAAGATATTGTGGAAAATTTGAGATCTTGGAAAAGATTGATCATATTGCATACATTCTTGCACTACCTGCATCCATGTGCATTCATAATGTATTTCATGTGTCTTTGCTTAAAAAGTATGCGTTTGATGTTAATCAAGTAATTGACTTGAATGTGATTCAGGTGGAGTAAGAATGTGACTTTCAAGTTCAGTTGGTGTACATATTGGACAAAAAATTCAAGATTCTTCGAAATCAAGCAATACGACTAGTAAAGGTCCAGTGGACCTGATACAATCCTGAAGATGCAATGTGGAAGCATGAGGATGCCATGCAGGAAGAGTAAATCCATATTTTTGGATCTTTTTGAAGACTTTTTCTTGTACATGTGCATATAATACACTGAGGATAGTGCATAAATAAGGGGGAGGGGAATATAATACCCCTAGTTTGAACCCCAATTGTAAATGTACATATTCTTTATAGGCTAGTGATATGGGAGATTTTAGGCTAGAGTTCTTTTGTATATATGTCTTAAGGCCAGAGTTCCTCTGTGATTTAGGTCTAGGATCCTATGAGTTGAAAGGACAACATGCCTAACAATCGTAATGTGTAATCATACACACTAATATTAATAAAATACATCACTGTTGTAGAACAAATCAGAAACAAAGAATAGGAGGGGTACGACTCCACGAGAGGGAAAGGGGGGATAAGGGTCTAGGAAGAGGGGCTAAGTCAAGGGGGTTTAAGCGAAGTAAATATTATAATATTATTCTATAAGTCAAAATTGATGTGATATTATTTTATCTTGATTTCCTAAGGGTTCAGAATGAGCCACCAAGTGGGGTCAAAACTAGTTCATAAGGTAACAAGTGTCAACTTAAGAGACTGGAAATATATTGTTGGGAATTAGTGTAATTCCATCATTCTTCCATCATTCACTCACTCATGTCATCCATCATTCGTACCTTTGCTGAGAGAGTTGTGAAAGTAACTGTTACCTAGTAAATCCTTGGGGGTTTGGGTGGAAGAAGAAAGTTGTTAGGCATGTGAAGCATTCTCCTTGGATGAGAGAATTGTTGGGGATAGTTTCCCTATGTGCTAGGCTGGTGAGTCTTGAACTCATTGAAAAACCTTTTGTTCCAGGTGTCATATATCTCTAATAGTTCCTGGTCGACTTTTTGTTGAAGCCTTGGACTGTTGAGTAGGGAAGGATTACACTTTCTCGGGTGGGAGAGGCTATGGGGAATGAGAGGCTATGAGATGAGAACTGTTGCTAGAGTTGTCACCTTAGCTTGTGATTTATTTTTTTGTTGGTCAAAAATTAGTTTAGCTTAAGAAACATTTTCCCTTGTGGATTCATATCCCTAGCTCAGGGTTGAGCTTCCATTGAGAGCATATGAACAACAAAGTCTATAGCTGGGAGGATCATCTGAGGTTTGTAGTTGGTCGATGACTTGATTAAAATATAAGGGTCTTTTATGTGTCTATTTTGAATGTTTTGTGATTAATTATGTTATTTATGTCATGGCATTACTGTTATAATTATGTTTGAGGTTTATATTTTGTTAGGAATGCATGTGTCTTCATATGTAGGGAATATTCATTAATTAAATGGTATCATAGAAAAACTTTTGTGTGGTGTGGCTCAACCTAGGTGGTTGGGGACGTTACATAATGAGAGATGAAGGGGTGGGGAGATAGAGAGGGATAAAGATAAACAAGAGGGAGAAGAGTGGGGTGGAGAGGGAGAGAGTGTTGGTGGGGGGGAGAGGGGAATAGAGAGAGAAATAAAGTGAGAGTGAGTGAGAGTGAGAAGAGAGTTAGGTGGGAGGAAGATAAATGAGTGTATAGAGGGAAATACAAAGAGAGGGGTAGAGGGATAGGGAGGTAAAGAGAGTGAGAGATATAGTTGAATGGAAGGGGAGAGAGAGAGATATGGGATCAGAGAGAGAGAGAG
>JASDQU010437227.1:45414-56485 GCA_032191745.1 Picea mariana | reverse complement strand
CCTGCCACTACCACCCCCCCTCCCATTAGTAAAGGATTGCGGACCAAATACGCTTGTGCTATATGTTCAGAATATGGCCATTATACCCACCATTGCCTGGCCCTGCCATGCTTTCAGTAGACATTAGCCGCAATATGCCAGAACTTCTAGAGCAACCCCAGTCCTGCTACGTCCTCCTCAACAAATATCACTGACATCCGCTATGTCACCACTTCAGTCAATGAACGTATGAGACGCCCTTGCTCTCTCTGCGATTCATTAGCTCATTTCACATACCAGTGTCCTATGATCCTTGAATACAGGAAACACCAATTGACTTTGCTTCACCAACCTGCAGAGGCGATAATTGACATTACCTCATCACTAGAGGATATTCATGTCATTTCTCCTGAACCCGAGGCCCTCCCAACGCCTCCATGGTTCTTAGATAACTTATCTGAAGATTCACCCCCCAACCCCCTCAACTCTCTCACTCATTCCCCTACGGACATTTTACACCCAACCACCACGAGTACTCCTTAATACTTCAATATATGGTTTATGTCGAGTGAACCCTCACCATCTCCTAACATCGTTCCCCCTGCTTCTTCACCAGGGGAAAACCACACAAAAATCATCACCGATATCACTCCTCATGACCCCTTGTATTCTTGGCACTTCCAATGTGATGAGGAAATACTCGAAGAGTTAAACCACCCAGACCTCCCCTAGGATGCGCTACACCATCGCGCACTCTTCTCTCTGCAGGAAGCCTCCATGCCTCCTAACCAACACCCCATTTACGCGGTCGAAACCAAAGATTTTATCCCATCAAGGCCTATCGACTGGTTCAAAAACCCTATTCCTGCCCCAGATGCTTTTGAAGAAGGCAACATGGCCAACATTTCCCCAACCATTAAAATCGACATTTCCATTAAAAATAGCATCGTCGAAGAAATCACCATTGGAGCTGCTTGCACTCCTCAGGAAATCACCGCATATAAAGCCCTCTTCCAGGAATATAGGGATATTTTTGCCTGGTCATACACGAAAATGCCTGGCCTCAATCCCTCTATTGTTGAACATTGGATCGACACCTGGCCCGACATTACACCAGTTCACAAAAAACAATGACCGCTACACCCATCCAAAGCTGTGGCCATCAAAGCCAAAATTGACAAATTACGCATTGCCGGTTTCATTTACCCCATCCCCTATACCTCATGGGTTTCCAACCCTATACCTGTTAACAAAAAATAGGGAACTATCCGCGTTTGCACAGACTTTCGCGATCTCAATCACGCGTGTCCCAAAGACAACTTTCCAACGCCTTTCATCGATCAAATTATCGACGACTGCGTAGGCCACGAGGCTCTATCCTTTATGGATGGATTCTCTGGTTATAACCAAATTCAAATTCACCCCACCGATCAGTATAAAACCGCATTCACTACCCCATGAGGTACTTTGCATATCATGTCATGCCTTTCGGTTTAAAGAATGACGACGCAACTTTCCAGCAGGCCATGACATACATCTTTCACGATCTGGCACATATCATCCTCGCCTACTTGGACGACCTCACAGCTCGATCCAAGAAATACACCCAACATCTTGATGATTTACGAATCATCTTTCAATGGTGTCGTCAATACAACATCCGCTTGAATCCTCTCAAGTGCGTGTTCTGTGTCACCGTAGGGCGCCTCCTCAGCTTTATTGTTTCCCAAAGAAGTATTACCATCGACCCCCTCAAAGTCCAAGCTATCACTGAAATTCCACCTCCCCGAAATTTATGCCAACTTCAGAGCCTATAGGGAAAAGCTAACTTTCTTAGATGCTTTGTCCCAGATTACACCATACGCGCACACGGTTTCCTTTTCTTACTATGTCACGACATCCCATTTCACTGGGACGACCACGCCCAACAGTCATTTGACGATCTTAAAACAACACTTTCAAATGCATCTTTAATTAGTGCACCTAACTACAATCGTGACTATATCCTCTACGTATCAGCATCAACTGTACCAGTAGCCGGCATCCTCGTCCAGCTAGGTGATGACAATCGTGAACATGTCATTTATTACATTAGTAAAAACCTTTCAGGGCCACCCTTGAAGTATAAACACGAAGAGAAACTTTCTCTAGCAGTCGTCCTCGCAGTCCAGAAACTGCGCCACTACATTCTGCTTCGAACAACAAAGGTCGTCACAGATTCCAACCCTATGCAGTACTTTCTCAGTCGTCGGCAAGTTAACGGAAGATTTTCTCGATGGATCGTTATCCTTCAGGACTACGACCTCGATTTCTCAACACCTAAGAGTAAGAAGTCCCTCGTTCTCGCTGAACTTGTCACGACCCTCCCCTCTGACACCACCAGTACCCCCGTCAACACCGACTTTCCCGACGAACATCTCTTTTACATCACCTCACATGATCCTTGGTACGACGACCTCCTCGTCTACCTCCAAACTCAAAAGTTTGGTAACCACCTTTCACGAGATGATCATTGTCGTATTTGACATCAGGCCCCCCGCTACCTCCTCATCAGAGACATCCTATACCGAAGGGGCGTCGACACCATTCTTCGTCGATGCCTGACAATTGACGAGGCTGATAAAGTCTTAAACGACTGCCACAGCGACGCATGTGGGGGCCATATTTCAGACATATCCACTGCTCAAAAGATTATTCGAGCCGGTTACTTTTGGCCTACCTTGTTTCATGATTGCATTCATGGCATGAAATGATGTAAGCAATGTCAGCTCTACGTCAATAAAGCCTGAGCTCCCCTCGCTCTTCTTCACCCTATCATTACTGCCAACCCTTTTTGTAAGTTGGGCATCAAATTTATGACTTGTAATCCCCCCTATAACAATGGTCACAAATACATCGTTGTCGCCATTGATTACTTCACCAAATGGGCAGAAGCTATGCCCACTTTAAACAACACCGTTGACATTGTAGTGCATTTTTTCTTTAACCACATCATATCCCGCTTTGGAGTACCCCTCCAACTTGTTTCCGATCATGAGAAACACTTCGAGAATGAGATCTTCGTTGAACTCTCATCTCGGTTAGGATTCTCTCATGAGTTTTCCTCACCATATTACCCTCAGTCTAACGGATAGGTTGAAGCAGTTAACAAAGTCCTCAAGACCATGTTACAGTGCATGGTTAATAAACATAAAACCAATTGGCATCATATGTTATTTTCCGCGCTATGGGCTTACCAAACGGCTGTGAAAACAACTACTGGTTTCACACCATTTCATCTAGTCCATGGGGTTGAGGCCACTCTTCCCATCGAGTGCGAAATTTCCACCTTATGCACCACAATTGAGCTATTACCCGACACTGCTCCAATGGAGCAGTGCGAGCTGAACTTGGAGTCTCTGGATGAAGATCGTCGATCTTCCTTACAAAAAAATGAGGCAGCTAAAAAATGATCCAAGGCTACCTTTGCTCGCCATGTCAACCTTTGCTCATTTCGTGAAGGCGACCTCGTCCTGGCTTACGATATCGCCCATGATACCTTTGGCCATGGCAAATTCGAATCACTCTGGCATGGCCCATACATTATCCAACATTGCCTCACCAAAGGTGCATACATCTTAGCCTCCCCCGAAGGTCTCTCTCTCAAAGAACCTGTCAACAGGTTGTATCTCAAGAAATTTTACGCTTAAACGTAGTCATTCTACTTTAGGTTATTTATTTTATAGCGTTTTTAATCTTTTTTCCTCCCTCATGTCTAAACTATCCGTTGTGCTATTAACAGATGCTTCCTCCACCAGCCTACCACATCGGTTACGCCGACGATGCCAGCCGTTGGACACAAAATCTCGCTTCGGCTGCTTGGGCTCTCTACACCCCCTCACATGAAATGCTCCATTGGAGCAGCATATGTTTGGGTTCAACAACCAACAACCAAGCCGAATACACCGCCGTCATTGGCCTCCTGGCTGATTCCCAGCATCGTCGTATTCATCACCTTAGCGTCTTCCTCGACTCTCAACTAGTCGTACTCCAGCTCAACAATGTGTACCGCATCCGTGATCCTTGCCTCTTTCGCAAATAACTTCAGGTTAGACTTTTATCTCGACATTTTGATTCCATTACATTTACACATATTCCAAGACAATTGAATCAAATTACGGATCACCTAGCTAATATTGTGTTAGACTGGCATATATCACATCAAGCTACCTCTACACATACATAAACATATAAAAAAACCTGTCACAGCATATATATAGAATAAACATCATCAAAATATTAAACCAAAAACATGTAAACACCACATAGATCTCAAACATGTATACTCATGTATATATAAAGGTCCACAGTGCCATCTGAATGTTTACATACAAAAAATACAAGTATCTGCAGGCCAATGCAGCACCTCGGTACAAAATGGGCTCACCAGCCTATATAAAAAAAAAATATATACATCAAATACATCAGAGCACCACTCACGGTGCCTCTAGAGTACCACCGCCTGCTCCTCCCTCAGGCGGTGGTGGCCCACCACCACCTGCCCCAGGAGCTGGTGGTCCCCCCCCTACAGGCCTCTCCTGCCCTGGCGATAGTCATCCGGTTGTCATTGCCGTAGCCACTGCTGTCCGTCGTACTATGGCCCGCCATGGTGGCAACACCCCCACACACTGCTCCAGGAAAGCCTCATCCTGGATGCGAGACCGTATTCCCTCAGGCACATCCTATAACACCGTCTCCAGACGACGACGTATGTCCTCAAAATCCACTTCGACAGCCGCTAGAGGAGCGTGTGATGGATCAACACAAGGGTCATCAAACCAACACCTCCTCGCTGCCCTCTCTGGCTTAGCTGGTTGCACAGTGACGTCCTCACGCTGATGTCTCTCTCCCTGTGGCGGTCTCTTTGGCACTCTCTGCAACTCCACCTCGCGCCCGCGAGGTGCAACATCTACACATGCAAACAAACACCAGATAGTATCAGCATCTATATCATATACATAAGGCATGCTATGTCAAAAAACATAAAACATACATATCAACATACCTCGGTGGTCAAAAACCTCCCCTGGAGGTAGCACCATGTCTGGATCATCTCGGAAATCAACCCCGGCATAGGGGTACTGTAGTATCACCTGTGGCATCTGTCACCATACTTGTGCCGCCTCTGCAGTGAAGAAGTGGCCACCCTCACCACCACCATGGAGAAGCAACACGATCGACCACCGCCTCAGTCGTGGCTCTCGTGCCCTAGGCGCACCCAATAGAATCCTAGAGCGCAACATCGGCACCCTCTCCAGAAACCAGGCCACCAGAATGGACCCAAGGGAAAAATCCCTCGTATCCATGGACTGATAGTGGTCCAATTTCCCCACCACCCTCGCGTATAGTGTAAGCCCCCAGGTGAACTGCTCGTCAACCAAAACTCTCCCCATCACCATTAACTGGCCCCCACTGATCCGCTGGTTCGCCAGTGACCCATATACTCTCACAATCATCGTTGCTATACAGTGATGCACCAGGGCATCTATCGACCCAATGCTCACAACTGTCCTAGACATAAAGTTCTGACCAGAACAGTATCTCCGACCAACAGTCGCTAGGGCTAGATCCCTCGGTAGCACTGGCACCGCCGGTAGGGGAACACCCTGAAACAGGAGCCCAGTCAAGAAGTACACGTCCTCCCCCACAGTGAAGGTGATCTTCTCTCCTCACACAAGGAAGCAATGCAACTCCAGAATCCAGATCTGGATCAGGAACTGCAGGAGATACTCCTGCACCCATATCAAAGGGTACTCAAAGAACTTTAGCAACCCACAGGATGCCAAAGTCGTTCACACACCTAGCTCCTCAATAGCCATGGCGTTTCATAGTTGGGACCAATATCACTCTCACCAACCCACTGACATCATGCAAACTGTCCACCTACAGCCACAACAAAGAGTCTTATATCAACGCATGAGACCATCAACAACATCACAAAGATCAATTTTACACCTGTCAACTTTGCCTCTAAGGCGCGGCTGTTTCAACGCACATGTATGCAAACATGCACGCCTGTTCACTACACAGGCGTGCACATATGCGCACCTGTTAGCTTCACAGGTGTGCTCTCAGGCGCGCCTGTTACCTACACAGGCGCGCTCTCAGGTGCGCCTATTACCTACATAGGCGTGCACTGGTGCGAGCCTGTCCATGCCACAACCACACACAAATGCGTAGCTGTACAACTAACAAGCACGCACATAGTGCACACCTTTTATTCCCTCACCAACACCCCCATGTATGTCTATCCAGTGGGCAGGCACGCACGTGTGCGTGCCTACTTCCGGATCTCCTGCTCACGTGGGGCCCACATCCACACAATCCCTCTGTACGACCCTCCGTACAGCCCCTCCCCAAAAAATGAAATTCTATTTCCATGCAGGATGATCAGACCACTAACCTGAAGCTCGCTAATCACCAATTAGATGCCTTGTCCTCCTTGAATCTCCAAATCTCCTCTAAAAACTGCTCGTCCAATCACTATCGCAGCAGGTACAAATGAGGTGGCAATGTGGGTCCTACAGCTATATATAGGCCTTTTTTCCAAACTTCCACTCACCATTCCGGGAGCCCACGGTGTCCATTTCTCAATCCGTCTTCATCCACAGGATCAGCATCCCGTCATCTACATCACAATAGTCCATGGGCCTCTTTTCATCTTGAGCCCCCGGGGTGCCTTTTTTCATACCCTGGTCAAGTACGTATGCGCATATTCATGCTTATCAAATACATGCTCATATCTTCGATTCTCTTCAGATATTGTTCACGTTGGGTATTTGGTTTTCATGTGTGCAGGTACTTGATCATCATACATCGGCATAACCCCTTCAGGTATATACTCAGCACTGGCATGTAGTCTTTCCCTCTATATCACACTTACATTTCTAGTCACACCCTCTGACATTTGCCTCTAGGATCCCCATTCCCGGCTCTGCAGTACCCACACCTCCATTTGCATCTTCGGTACTGTCACCCGGTAGCATTCTTACCCACATGAGTTGTCCCATTCATAGCACCTTTTGGCACTTCTGACACTCATGCTATTGTTTCAAAACCCTTTAGGGATGGGAGTCTCGATATTCTTTCATCATGTCGCGAATCAACTGCATACTCCTTCTCTTCATTTTGCTAGCTTTCCCACATGGACTCCCATATTATCTCTTTACAGTTCTATTTTTTGACTGCACCTCCGCAGTACCATGAACCCTAGATTTCATCCACAATCAGTTTGCCCATCTACAAATATCCCTTCATTTCACCTACCTCATACATAAACTCACCAATGGGCCCCCCACCCTTCATCAATTTTCCGATCAAATTATGCCCTACATGGGCCACCCATATCACACTGGGGCACCCATTTCTGTATTTGTACATTTCTCCGCAATTATTCATTATTTATTGTGCAAACGCCTTTATTTTCATTCATTACATTACCCTTTTTGGTCGTCACCTTTGGTGACCTTCTTCCCTCTTTTTGGCCAACTGCAACCCATGTCACCCTTGGTTGGAGCACTACTTATCATCTACCCTCACCAGCGTCGTCCATATCTTCAGAGTACCCCACAGGTCACTTACCTCTTCCCTCTAAATTTTTTCACCTTGTCCCGCCTCTGGCACAACTTATCCCCAGTCTTGTCGTCCCCCTGACACTCGACCTCGTTGAACGGTTGCAGCCACTTTTTATCTCCACATACTCCAACCAAGGGCAGTCTTGAGTCTTCCCACATATTGACTTAGTCCATGTACTAGAAATCCGCGCACCTGCTAAATGGCGCATTTATGAGAGTGGTCGGCCTCCCACCCACTTATGGTTCAGCTCCCAAGCCGATTTGACCCTCAAATCTGGACTGGATCCGACTGGTGGGCTGGTCAAAGACCTAGGAATGCCCTAATTGGCCTCTTTTCACACTACAAAGTAGTTAAACAATAACCCAAAGGAATACTATAAAAAGCCATGGATGCACCTCATTTTCTCAAGGAATTCAAAGTAATGTTATGTTGCCTCTATTGTCTTGAGGACTCCATCCTTGTCAAGAGCATATTGGCACCATTTCATTGGAAAATCCATATCACCCATTGAGTGGATTTGTAAAGAGTTCTTTCATCATTTTCCATTTTTTCTTTGTTGTAAGAAGAGATAGCTAGTGGGAGTCCAAGAGCCCTCCCTTGGAGGAAGAAGGGACTCATAGTCCCCTTTCTTCTTGGTGCTTTGTTTCACTAATAGATCAGCCTCAACATTGGTGACATGGGTCTTATGGTTCTTTTTGTTTCTATGTCCCTATGCCCATGAATTTGATTTTTATTGCACCTCTTAGTTTAATTCTTAATTGTAGTTTTTATTTAACTCTTTTCCTTGTAGCTGTCCTGCTCAGCAGACCCAACTGAGCTTGCAAGAACCTCTATTTTTCTTACTAAGGTGACAAAAGAGGTGCAACAGGGACGTTGGGGAGATACATTTTGTATATGGTGGTTGTCTAAGTGGCTCAATATATCAATTGGAATATGGTCATTGACAAGAAAAACAAGATATCTACTATTCAACAAAACTGCATCTAGCGATCCATATTGCATATTGTTCCATGATGCCAATCCTGTCAGTGGTCATTATGAACCACTATTATATAGAAAATTATCCATATGAAATCTTGGAGGATGTCATATTTTCTTGTCCCTCGTTTGCAAAGACCTTGAATTGCAATGGAAACGAATTATGCATCATATACACTGCCATGACTTGCATATGGAAACAACTGTTGCATCTAGTTGTGGAGATAGTCTATTCAATGCAATTTTCTATTTGGTAGAAATAGAGTTCTATGTGTAGTCCCTGCATATTTACAATGTACAATCCTTTTGCAATGCAATTATAGGTGACATCCAATAGGCTTTTAGCTTCTTGGATGAACACCTTTCACCATATATCCTAGAAAATATGATGACAATTGGAAGTTGGCAAGAATAACTTGTAAACATGGCACTGCCATATGAAAAAGAAAATGTAGAGGGTGGAAGATTCTATTTGCAATGGTTATCTATCATATTCAGAGTAAATATCCAGGTCTGGTCGGCGTTGCCAGATGACACTGTCCATTCCCGGTGTATTGAAACAAACTACGATCGAACAATTGACATCATCTCATTGAAAACAGATACGCCACATATCCATTATCAAACTTTGATGGGAAATACCACTGGTTTAGGGTCCACTGTCCATGCCACCCAAACCGCATTGAATCTGCATACATGTATTTAATGAGAATGAAACTCGTCCTAGTTGTAATGAGGCTATACAGGGCTTAAACAAAAAATGTACACTAACTTATCACAACTTGAAAAAGGTCATACATGAAACTCGTCCCAGTTGTGTTGAGGCCATACAAGGCTTAAACAAAAAATGTAGGCTAACTTATCACAACTTGAAAAAGGTCATACGTGAGAGAAAAAAATACATTGGTGATATAGGAAATACTATCAATTCAGGGGCCAGTGTCAATGCCAACCAAACCACATCGACTTTGCATAAGCGTCAAATGTTATTTAATCAGAATGAAACTCATCCCAGTTGCCATGAGATCATCCTGCCCTTGAACAAAAAACATAGAATAAGTTATCACAACTTGAAAAAGGTTATACGTGAGAGAAAAAATACATTACTACGCTTCGTTCTAGGCAGAAACTGACATATCACAACCTAAAAAAATTGTTCATGCACAACAAAAGAGAAATAGGTATGGTCACACATCCCACAATGGTCATGGCACTGTCCGAGAGGAAAAAATCACATTTCGTGGGCTAGAAACAATACCATGCACTATTATCAATGAAAACCAACAAGCACTTTCTACACATAGTTCCCTACGGAAGAAAGATGCAAGACAGACCTATATGAAACAAATCAAAGACACTCCTTCCATTGCATGTGCAATTTGAGATCAATTGAATTTCACAAAAAACACTAAGTATTTCATGCCTGATTTGGAAGCAGAATACTTCCGCTTGACACTGAATGATAAAACATTTTCCAATGGAAAAATTTGTCTTCCATGCAAACGATCACTTGAAAATGGAAAACGACCACAGTTTGCAACGCCTGACCAAATAAGATGTAATACACCACTACCATATGTAAGTGCACTTACAAAACTTGAAGAGAGACTTGTATCTCTACAAATTGCATTTTCACAAATAAGACCCTAGGGCTATAAACGATCTCAAATGGGCTTAACAAGATCAATTATTAATGTGCCTGTCCAACTAGTTGTTGTGAAAAAATCCTTACCACAATTCATTAGCGATACAATGACAATTGTTGTCGCTCTCAAAAGATGCTTGCAATACAAGAATACATATCAGACAAGTAAAGTGCGCGTGCATGTTGTCATGAAAGCATTAAAATAATTGTGTTCTAGGGACCTATACAAAGCACATAACATTTGTATAAATGAGAACTGGAACAATGTTCTTGGAGAAGGGGATGACAACTTTGCACATACTCTCAAAACTGCTAGTGAATTTGATACAAGCGATGAATCAAAAAATGAAATGCCTGTTGAGACATTGGTACATGGATTCACTGATTCAAAACACATCCATGAATTGTAAGACAAGATTGTCGAAATTGCACCTGTTGAGGGGAAACATCCACTTGGAATATTCAAGGACAAATTTACCAAGGAAATGATCTTCCCAACACTATTCTATGGAGATCCACATCCCAATAACATTACAAAATGATTCAGTTACCATAAAATAGTTCGATGGGAGCTGCTATATTCAAGTGGTGACTTCTCTTGTCACATAACAAATTTGTTTTTCAAAACAATGCGCATAATAATAGAGCAAGTGGTGTCTTGCATGTGAGTGAAAATAAGAAAAGGCCAGCTACAAGGAAGAAAGTTGTTGGCCAAAGATGTCAAGTACAAAGTAAACCTAGAAAAAATCCTGAAATATGATATTGGATACATAGATTTCAAAAACATTTGAATCTCTCCTAACTATTTGTAACAAAACAAGAAAACTATTTTTGCAATGATCCGACAATTGGGAC
>JASDQU010437227.1:3015-20730 GCA_032191745.1 Picea mariana | reverse complement strand
CATGGAAGAGTGATATGGATTATTTTTGACACAAAATAGGAGCGAAGATATAATAAATAAATGTACAGAGATATCTCAGATATCCAATAATATAACAATAATATATCAGAGATGCAACCATCAACACAGAGATACAGTAATACACAATTTATATTAATGAGTGAAATGTACAAAACTATAGAAACACAGAGTGAAAGACTTGCTAGAATGGTGGCAGCTTATCTCTAAGAAGAGATGTGACAGTTACTCACATTCGCAAGAAGATGATTGGAATGAGGCTCTAAAGGAATTTTAACATAAAGAAAATCCAAAACCCTAACCCCAGAAGATGAAAATCCAACAATTTTGTGGACCCCGTTTTGGGTAGTTTGGTGTATCAACTTCCCAATAGTGTAACTTTGGCATACGATCTTCGTTTGGGGTGCACAATAGCTTGTTGGAAAGGTATCGTCAAGGATATTAATTTTTGGGGCTCAATCAAATCCTTTTTCTATCATTGAGGTTCTCTATCCAGTAACAAATTAATTTAGGCCCTCAAAAAGGCCCCGTAAGTTTAGGAACCGAAAAACTACTAAAAATAGAAAATTGCTAGAAGACTATTTTGAGATAGTTGGAATAGGTGGGTGGCCACCAATATCCACCTGGATCAATATTCCCTCATTAGGAAGTGATGGTCTCCATTGCATTGAGTGCCTGGGGGAGAGGGAAAAGCGTTTGTTTAATCTGCATCTTGATGAGTTGCTTGCCTTGTTGGAGAAGTTGTGTTGCTTAGCTTGTTGAAGGTTGTCACAAACCTATAGATGGGAGGGTTGGACCTTTCTAACCAGTATGGATACATGAAATGACTCTTTGCAGATGGAATCCTTGTGATTTTCTTCAATCTTGTTGACCTACTTCTAATGGACAAAAGGTGTTTGGACTGAGGTTGCAATGGTTGCAGTGTTCTTCTATTCACTTTTTGAACAGATTGTGAAGAATTTGAATTTTGTAGTATGAGATATTAACTTGTGACACTATTTAGGTGGGATAGTAGTTGGAACTACCTCTAGTATCCTGTAGAGATGAACACCCAGAGTAACAATGACACTACAGGGTCAAGACTCATAAACAACATGGCACTTCCACATATATGGTTGGCCCATACAAACATCACATACATATAGTGGGGAAACATCACATAATACCTCATCTTTGAAGGGTTGGATGTTGTATGACAATAAACACTATTGGATGACATGGAGGTCTCATCCTTGGTGAAGCCACTTGATTTTGTATAGTTGTGGGTGTGGTGTTGTCGCCAATACCAACAGTTTGACAACCTTTGCTGAGATGAGGTTCTTCTGGCTTCCGCTATCAACAATAAAATGCAGCGGGGTCCCCTTCACCCACATCTATGAATGAAAAAGACACTCCCCTCTTCAAGATCTGTTGGTTCTTCTAGTTGAATTGTTGCGGTCGTGACAATAGCAGTGGGGTCTGCGTCAATGATCTGTCTTTTCCCATTATTTTATGAATCGGATTCTAAATTAGGGTTCGGCTCATTGTCTTTGATCTCGACCACCAATGACTATTTTGAGTGACATTCATCAGTGGTGTTCCAGGGGATTTTATGAAAATTACACCACTTTCCATTGTCCTTCTTCGTTTTCTCGTGACCCTTCTTTTCTTGTGGCTTGGACTAGTTTTCGAGAGAATGTTTGTAAGGGTCGTCTTTATCATACTTTGGTTGTTGTGTATTTGGAGAACCTAAATCCTTCTTGTTCTGGTGCCTAAATTTCTACTCCATTTTGATAGAATATCGATAGGAAGCTCCCAACGATGAGATGTCCAAAAAATCCATTTAATTTTGGGTGTATTTGTGTAGAGCCCCACGGTATTTCAGAACCAAATGTCACTCATAATATTTGATACCTAGCTTGGTGTGCAAGGTATGGAAGGTATTGGTGAAATAAGACACTGCTTGGCCCCTCTCTTGATGCAACGTGGTCCATCTCATGTACTGTTCATCATAGTTACCAACAAGGTAATATTGTTCCTTGAGCACATCCACAAAAATCCCAAGTGGGCTCGAACCCATATATTCCAGACTCCTCTATGGAACTTTTCTCCCAGTAATTTTCCCAACAATGTTTGACATGGGGGAGATCCTTAAGGAGTGCGAAGGTGATATTTTTCTTTGTTGGAGAAATTGTGAACAAAGAAATAACCTTCTAGTAGATTTAACCATTTTTCTAGGGCACTTGCATCTATCTGTCCTTCAAATATAGGAATATCAAAATTAACTTGTACCTTGAAAGGAAAGGTGCCTCCAAAGTGGTCTATTGATGAATATGTGTCTATTTTTATCGACATTCGTTGAAGGATATGGGAAAAATTATCCATCATTTCATCCCTCTGTTACGTGAGGTCTTGCTCAAGAAACAAATTAATAGAATATTCTGACCCATTGATTTTATTTTCTTCCGCCATGGATGGTTTCTTGGGTGTGTGAGAGATATTGTCCTCAAGAGACACAAGATCTAGACCCAACTTGCTATACTCGGACCTCGTTGGGGACATGCACTGAAAAACGATCAAGAGAAAACTTCTCTGATACCACTAATTCAAATTATTTTCGACACAAAATGAGAGCGGAGATATAATAAAGAAATATACAGAGATATATTAGATATCCAATAATATAACATAAATATATCAGATATGCAACTATAAACACAGAGATACAGTAATACACAATTTCTATTAATGAGCGAAATGTACAAAACTATAAAAATATAGAGTGGAAAGACTCACTAGAATGGTGGCAACTTATTTATGAGAAGAGATGTGACGAATACTCACATTCAAAATAATATGATTACAATGAGGCTATAAAGGACGTTTTAACATAAAGAAAATCCAAACCCTAACCCCAGAAGATGAAAAACGAATAGTTTTGTGGACCCCGTTTTGGGTAGTTTGGTGTATCAACTTCCCAAGGGCATAACTTTGGCATATGATCTTTGTTTGGGGCGCATGATAGCTCGTTGGAAAGGTATCATCGAGGAGATTCATTTTGGGGGATCAATATAAAAAAAAAATCATTTAGGCCCTCACAATGGCCCCATAAGATTAGGAATCAAAAAACTATTAAAAATAGTAAATTGTCAGAAGCTTGTTTTGAGCTAGTTGGAATAGGTGGCTAGCCATCGTTATCCACCTAGATCAAAGAAAATTGAGGTTATGGAAAGATAATGAATGTAATAGTTAGTTAGTAATACAGAAGATGAATAAAGAAGGAGTTTAGAAATGATATTTTGTCTTGTGTTCTTACTTTTCTTTATGCATTCATGATTGATGATATACTTCATAGAATGAATTTAGTCTATGAATTGGTTATGATGGAATGTTCATGTATGGATGTGATAGTTCAGGTAATAATCAAGAACATACATAAGTTGAGATCAAGAATAATGATTCACGCATAATCCTCCCTTTCCCTTACTACTGCAGAAACCTAGTTCTTACAACCCCAATAGATACCCCGGGTGAGACTTCATCTGCACAAGCAAGTGATGTTGAAAGTGCCAGTGTCTTGAGGTTTTTGTTGGTCATGGTCAACCCGAACCCTAGGTATGATAACACTTGTGCAGAAAAGGAGCAGCCACAAAATGGTTCCATTGTCAGGATCGAGAATTTATGACTAAGGGAATGTTTTGGAGGCTGACTAAGAAAGAAATCAACGACTGGTTGGTACAAAAAGAATGGGACTTCTCATGACAAGAGAAAAGGAACCCTCAGATGAGTGATTAGTAATGTGTGCAAAAGTATGTGTTCATAGATCAACATGAAATTTTCTTTGGCGAATTCCCTTAAATTCCGAATGAGTGGCTAGAAAGGTTAGTAGAAAAGACAGGAAGGTTTAGTGCTACAACTCCAAAGAATTGGACTTTGGAACTAGTAAGGAAGCTAAATTTAGTAAGTAACTCAACTACTCGAGAATTTGATTTTTGGTTGGATAGTATACTAGGGGGTTATGTTACATAATTTGTTGTAGATTGCATTCAGTCATACAATGTTGTAGTAATAAATTGTTTCAAAGGCCCATGTGGGAGGTTCTTGAAATCATTGAATATGTGGATAAAGATGCTATTATGTGAAAATCATGTGATGATAATGGAGTTCAAAAGATAAACGATATTTTTTTCACATAGGGAAGTTGGAGGATAACAGAAGGATCATCTGAGAAAAGGGATGAAGCCATGAAAGAGGAGGGAAGGGAATGAGGATGCAATAAGGTATTATACTAGAGGAAGACTACAAATTTGGAGAGTTGCGTGGAGGAAGAAGGTATAAAAGGAAAAATACTGGGGCTGGGAGAGAAGAGTCACACAATGAGCTAGAAGTACGGGAACCTTGCGCACAAGTTTGAATTGAAGAGATACTAGATATAGAAGGTGGAGAAGAGGGGTGTATGTCTAGTCCAATAATATAAGAGATGGTAAGTCCTATTCAAAAAGGATCTTGTGTTGAGTCCATGACCCCATGTGTGTCACCACAATAAAAAATAGTATTTGAAGACTTGTGAAAATCCATCATAGTTACCCAGGGAGGACATAACGATACCATTTGAAATAGCAGGAATAGTGCAAAGAGTCAAAGTCAGAGTGTACAAACATCACCAAGAGGAGGGAATACACATACCAACATGGCAGGGATAGATAATACTTTAAGACTTCCTGAATTGAAGGGAGTAGGGCCAGAGGACATGGAGAAACACTTGTTTTTTTGCGAGACAATTTGGGCTGCTAAAAAAATACAAGACAAAGCAATGAATATTGCATAGTTAGCGACATTGTTTAGGGTCCATGTACTAGTATGGTATATGAAGTTACAAGGTATTACACCTACCAGACAAGCTAGGACTTTGGCAGAAATAAAACAAGCGCTATTAAAGGAGTTCAAAAAGTTGAAATTAGAATCACAGTATATTATTGAACTGAAGGATATCAAACAAGTGAAAATAGAGTCAGTATGGAATTACAATTATCTCTTTAAGGATGTAATAGGGAGATCGAATTTATAGATTCTAGATCAGAAGCATCAAGAGTGGTTCATTGCAGAATTACCACCCCACATTTGTAGACCACTAGTTCAACATAAGGTTGTGTCATAGCCATAGGCACTGGAAATCATGATGAAATTAGAGTCATCACCAACATGAGACACTAGGGGAATGGAGAAAGTTCAGATGTAGTTATCTGCATTAACAATTCATATGGTTGAGATTACCAAAGGAAGGGAAAAATGAGAACAAATTTTGTGTACCAAGTGCAAAATGAAGAGTCACCACAAGGAAAAATTCCCAGCATTCACGTAGTACTTGGAAGTAGGAGCACCAAATCCACTACCTAGGGGAGGATACTGTGAGATATCTAAGAAATGGGGACATCATCCCATTGAGTGTCCATAACTCTAGAAATACCAGAGTAATCCAAAGATTTTTTTTACAATTTTTTCAAATCAGTAGGACATGAAGAAAAGGGATCTCATGCGTTGAACCTACTAAGGGAGCGCACATTGGATATTTACCAAATCTAGAAACATAATACTAGTGTGTATGGGAGTGGTGTGTAGTATAACACTCAGAGAGGTTTCAATCAAGGGAACAAAGAAAATTTTGGTAGAGGTCGAGGAAGAGGGAATTTTGGTCACGAGGACATATTATCTATTATAACTATAATCAACCAGGACACTTGGCCCAAGATTTCAAAAACCCGAGTACCACGTGCATATATTGCGGAGCAATGGATCACATAATAGAGGAATGTCACCAACTAGTTGCAAAATGGAAGGCTAGAGGCAACCCATTGAGGGGTCCTAAATCCCTTTAACTTAACAACAGGAACCAAACCTACCACCGAGACCCAATTAGAATCTGCAGTGTTTTATAGTGGAATGGTTCTCCATATCTGTCAATCTGGCCAAATAATCGATGGGCTTTATGTGGTGATCTACAAGATATATTCTTTTGAAAGTTCCTCCTTCAATTTAAGTGTTCTCTTTTGTATTTTATTTTATTAGGTGGGTCTGCTAAAAGATGTGTGTTGGTATAAACCAGCTGGTAAAAGGTGAAATATTAATTATTGAAGAAGGTTGAGCTTGGGATAACACTTGTACTCAAGCATGCAGACAAATATTTTCACACCTGTGACAAACCTAGTACTAATAAATCAACTTGCTGGTATTTCAATTATTGACTAAGATATAATTATCAAAAGAAAAAATACATGCAATAAAACAATGGAAACAAAAATAGTTTCCTTAGCTCTGATCATTAATCACACATTGACACAACAATTTTCTTTCCATCATTAAGATTAATAACTACAGAAAAATATTGAATCAACTAAATTATCAACAAATTCAGAAACTCTTACTCATTAAAGCATCCATTCATGAAACAAGGTCGGAAGTAGTTCCTCCTCAAATAAAATCACAAACGCCTTTGATGAAAAATAGAAGTTTGTCTCCGGTCCTAAACAAGGCTTCTCAATTAAGGTAGTTCGGAAACAATTCTTTACAATTCAAAAAATGAGGGTCTTTTCCAAAACCATCGACCATTTCTAAAAGGTCAATCCTCTTATTTATAAAAAATCATTAACTAAAAATAACTATCAAAAGTGCAAGCTAAGTAAAAAAAAACATCACCATATGGCACTTCCATCTCTCGGTCTTCTAAGAGTCATCGAATGGTTTCACTAAAGTGGATGACTCTTCTCATACTTTGACCATTTGATAAAGAGTTCCTTGCATGTGGTGGCATATGGGAATCTGCATTGGTCCATTGGGGCTGAAAGGATATCCTTTACTTCTACTACCCATGCCCGATACTTGACTATCTTGACACTTAATTGCCGTAATATTGTTCGAGCCTTGATCGGGTGCTCCATGAATTGTTGTACTTGTCTTGGTGCCATGTTCACCACCTTTGCTATCTCTGTAGTCCATGTAGAGTCTTGTTCTGCATGTTGTTTGACTATTTCATGCAAGTCGAAAAATTCCTCGGGTGAGATGAATTCTGGCAGACCAATGTATTTCATCTCCTGATTGATATTGACCCAACTCCTTTCGCAATCGGCCTATATTTATTGAATCTCCCACTTAGGTGATTGGGCCATTTTCACCCATTATTCGACCGCCTTCCTTATCCAATCTATGTTGTTGTCCCTTAACACCCGAATGTCGTGCTCTTCAACGTCTAGGCCCTTTTGAACCATGTTGATGTAATCAATTCTTTCCACTGCTTGGTGGGCCTTCTCGTACCATATTTCCACATCTTTGCAGGTTGCTAGCACCATAAGAGTGACTTCTTGGAATTCGGCTATCCTTGGAGTGAAAAGGTGCCATTCACTTGTGAATTTGCTATAGGCATCTTGGAACTCACTTCTCAAAAACATGGTGGCCTGTGTGGATTCCTGATAGTATTTCACCAAATGCCACAAATGCTCCAACTCCTTTATCATGACGACCAAATCCTCTTCATCTTTCCTTGCTCTATCCAGGGTGGCATCTATAATCGCCATCCCTGTGCCGATAAGCTTGGACATCCTGGCATTCTCTGTGTTGATCAATTTCTCCTCTGTGGTAATGAGGATCAAAATATCCACCACAAGATTACTCTTCTTAGTGGTTCTCTTCATGATGGATTTCCTCTTTCAATCATAGGTGATTTCTTGTATATCGGCGACCTCGTCAACAAGTTCGGGTATTTGTTGTTCTCCCCAAGTTAGAGTGTTTCCCTGGCTCTCAACTATGTATATTTGTTCAAGGCTTGGTTCTTGCACCTCTTATGTATGTCCTGATGGCCCAACCTATGGTTTTTTCTCATCGGGTGGTAAGTCACCGGCCAAAACTGAGGAATTAGGGGAAGGTTCATTACTTAATTAATGATCGGTTGTTGAAATGTCGATTTCCTGTTGTGGAATTTATTCTTCTTGTCCGTTCGCTCCTAACTCATCCTTCGAGCTATCCATTGGGGTTCCCAGTATGTCAAGTGGCTCTATGTTTAAGGAACTTTCTGCCTCATGCTCGGTCTATGAACAGATCTAAACTAGAGCATCGAGACCCAGGGTGGATGATTTCTCAGGTTCTTTCTGTTCTGTAATATGGACTGGAGTGACTAGGGACACCTATGAACTCTCCTTTTCATCGTAGATGGTTATCAAATCAAACAAGGGATTCGATACACATGTTCTCCCTAATGTCCCCGTTATCTCAGGTTGGGTTGAAATTTCCCCAGGTGATCTGATCTGTGATGGTGGCACTTCAGGGTTTTCTGACCTGATGATTTCTTCAAGCTGCATCGACTCTAGGCCAATTGGTTCCCCTCAGATTTTTATTCGGTCATCAATGGGAATACTCGTCATTTCTATCAGATCAGGGTTATTTTGCAATTGATCGATGATTTTGTGTGCCCCTTATAGCAAGAGAAATCCCCTTCTTTGGCCTCGGTTGTCTCTACCTCTCTAATTTCTTCCCTCGCTCTGAGGGCCTCTTAGGATGATTTCTCTATCATTTCCACCTATTCATCCATACTCATGGCCTTGAACCTGGTCATATTTGGGTTGACCATTCTCTGTACCACCTCGTCCAAGTCCTGGGCACACTCTGTGAATATTCCATCATAGAATTTATCATGGGCGTATGGCCAACAGGATGATACCTGTGAAACATGTTGGAGGACCAGGCCTTTAGGGTCATGCTTGCGAAATCAGCCTATCGGGAACCTGAATTCCAGTTGGCTAAGCCCTTCTTGTTTGTCTTGAGCAGTATCCTTCACTAGATAGAACCCCACATGGAAACCATAGGGTATGAAAGCCCTTTTTTTTGTCCTTGACTAATGTAGCGTTGTAGCCCTACATGATAGTCTGATAACAGATTTCTCCCACAATGAGCTAGTATGGGACATCAGAAGGTAGGAGATCTGGTGCTCTGGTGGCCCCGAACACCCTGAGGTAGGTTGAGCGTTCATCTAGATACCAATGGCCTATGTTTGCTATCATTTTCTTAGCTGTTGTAGATAATCTTGGGCATTCCTTCTTAAAAATAATGAAATCAATGCGAGCGATGAATTAATCACGGATGAGTGCATAATATTTCTTGTACCTATTCTCCCATAGTATGCTGAAGTAGACGTGGACCGGGAGCTTCGCAACATGCCATCTTAAATTCATCCCGGCGAAGACATTCCTTGCGCACATGACATTGAGAAGCTAGGAGGCCATGTAAAAAGTGGGTGACTCCCCTTCTTTCGGCGTCTGAGCCTGTTGTACACAGATGCTTAATTTTTTTGGGATTATAGCTCCCCAGTTGAAGCTTCTCTCAGAGATCGCTACTGTGTATGCCAACAAACTCCATGCTTCCAAAAAATTGGAGCAATCCTTTTCTCCATATAGTTGGTAGATGAGAGCCATCAAATAGATGCATGGTTCTCTCAGGTTAATTGTCCCATACCAACCATTTCTCTGGTTAGTGAACTTCTTGTCTTCCTTCCACCATGAGGCCATCACCCGGATGGTGTCATGGAATTCATATAATTTCACCACAAAATCCATGTTGATTCGCTCCTCTGGGTCCCTGAGCTTGTAGTATTTATAAACTTCTTTCAGGAGGAAAAATCCAACACATCTACCATTTTAATCATTGATCAAGCACTTATGCCCGTCCATATGGTCGATGAGATATTTCAGAATCTCTATGCAGGGGAAAATTGGGGTTATTCTTGCCACCATGTGTAAATATGACCGTCGGATGTTCGGGAACACCTGGTCATTAAGCGCCCTTACATTCGAGTCATTGTCAAGGATATACTATGGGTATTCTTCTCGAATAATTCTATTGAAGAGATCCCTCCACTGTGGGAGCATTAATTTGGATCTGGTGCTTACCTCTGTATCACCAAAGGACGAAGGCTGGAAAAATGATTTCTTGGTTGTTGTTTTAATGACAGGCTCCGCCCTGGGAGCATACTCAAATTGCCTCACATTCCCTAGAGAATAACCTTCACCTATTTCATCTTCTTTCAGCTTGGGTTCCCCTGGTGAGCGTCTGGTGGTTGGTTTTCTCAGCGGCATATTACCTGCAGCTAGAACATAATTTAGATTTCGTGAAAGAAGACCAGATGCATATATTACAACCAACGAATTGACAAAATTGAATACATACCTTTGCATCTTGTTAAACCTAGTTTTGATAATCAGAGGGTCGGTATAGTCTCGAGACATTCGCTCTGCTCCTTCGGATGCTATGGAATTCAACATATGCGTAGAATGAATTCGTTCGAAACTGTTCTAGAGATTTAAATATGAATGAACTTACCTTGTTGCATCAACCATTTAATTCAGGTTATGAGTGTAATTTCATTAAATATGTTGCCAGATCTTCAAAGATGTTTAAACTTAAATTCATCGTGGGTTGATGGCCCAGGCACGGGTGGTAATGTGGTCTACCGACAAATTCAAAATGTTGTTGTCTAATTGGTGCATGAGATAGAAACTAATGCAGGATTAGGCATTAACTAGTCTATTAAATTTCCAAATCCGATCGTATCTCATGACACAAACATCCCGTCATTTCACTAGTTTTGTTGGTGGATCGAGGGTCGGGATTGTGCTTCAAACATTTTCGTCGATATCTCCTTCCAAAATTTTCGATGCTGATCGATATTTCCATACAGAGATGATGTGGCAACGTTGAATAGGTGGCATGACTGGGACCCAAGAAACCTTAAAAGGACTCGGGACGAAACTAGGCTGTACAACCCCCTTACTTGCAAAGACATGTGGCATTCAAGACCAGTGAATTTCTTTTTCTCGTGTTAATTAGAATCGAGACTTTCTTTAAGTATACACTCTAAAACCCAATCCTATATTGTTGACGCTAAAAAGTATCAAGGATCGACGATCGATGATCATCCTACCCAAGTTCTCTCGGATGGACTCTCTCGAAAAATTCCCGANCTGCCAATGCCGATCAGGGATCGATGATCAACGACTGTTGTAATTGTGTGGTTCCTTGCTTGATTTTTTTCTGACGCTGAACCTGAGTGCATTAGGTGCAGTGTTAGATGTCGATTCTCAATTCAGGTGTTAAGTTCTTTTAGACCCGGGGTTAACAATTTCAAACAAACCTGACTTCATGATAAGAGTCATGAAAACAACACAAAGATAAATCATTTCCCAAAATGAAATCAATTCAGATAGTGCAGAAAACAAGTGGTACCCAAAAAGAGACAAAATTTCATAAGGCTTTAGGGTGTGTTGAGTGCTCAACAAATGGCGACTTACTGGGCGAAATAAGAATCTTTGTTCCTTCCCCGAGCTTAGTTGATGCAAAAGCTGGTTAATAACTTGATTAATTTATTTTTATCAGGGTCTCTTATATCCTTGCGTTTGTAATTCCCCGGTTGGTAAATCTAGGCTTTCCTATGGGGTTTCAACCTTTATCCCACCTTCGTTCCTTTTAACCATGACCCATGCTCCCTTTTGACAAGAGTCGATGTTACACATCATTTTGGTCACTCTGGTGATGTCTCTACAAGTGATGTATTCAGGCTCCCACAAGGACTTTTTGCCTGAGAAAAGTGACTGTTGTCTTCTTCCAAAAAACACATTTTTAAGATGAGTTTGCAGACTGCCTATGTTATAGGGTGTGAAAATCCCTCATTCTCGTAGGATACCCATACTTAAGGTGCAAACTGTTCACAGTCTGCTCTATAGGTAGGGTGCAAATTGTTCGCAGTCTGCTCTATAGGTAGGGTGCGAACCTGTTTTTTAGCTTGAAGAAGAGAAGAGGTCACGAAGGTTATAGAAGGGGATATTCTAGAAAATGAGTTGGAATTCGTATGGTTGGCATCCTATTGACTTCTCAGATTTGGTGGGATCATCCTCATCCATTTAACCATCTCTCCTTCTCCTATATATTGAAGATTTTCTCATGGAAAAGGTTAAGAAAGATTGAATGAAGAATTGGTGAAAGGATTGTGTGAAGAACTCTGCTTGGATAGAAGCTTGAAGACTCTATTTGGTCTATCAAGTTGTATTGGATCTTCTTCATGCAAATACAAAGTAAGTGTGTGTGTTGGAACCAAGGGTCACTGAAAGGAAGCTTGTGACATCAAGGTGATCCGGTTGTATCTTCTAATTTCATTTAATATAATATAGCGGCATGTCCCTTTCCCATAAAATCACTCTTATTTTATTGCGTAACACCTTGATCATATGCATAGGTTGACATTGAATATAATTTGCTATCTTCACTTTGGTTGGTTTGTGTTGTATTGGAACTGATTTCATAAGAGCATCAGAGCGAAGCGGGAACAACAGAGACCTAAGGAAGTGATATAAAGGTATGTCACTCATTCCTTCTTAGTAGTAGATTCAATGATTACAACTTAGGGAAAGAGTCATGTCCTGTCCTATTTTGTTCTAGATCTAGGTGGATCTAGGGAGATCTGTTAGTGTCCACACCTACTGATTTATCCGATAACAAAATTGGCCACTCCACTGAGGATACAACCCATTTTTGGTGGTTTTTCTTGGCCATTTTCTCTTAACCTACCATTTTTTATTCCCAATCAATCTCTGAGTCTCGAGGAGGCCCTTATAAACTCCCTAGATCCAGAAGTTCCCTCAGAAGTTTTGTCTTTTTCCAAAATTTGCTCGATTATAGACCTTCTCTCACTACACCCTTCTGTAGCCTGCGAGAACCACTAAAGTTTGCAGCCTGGTGTTCAGCTCAGTGTGAACTTCTCTCATTCTGCCTGTGTCTAGCCTGCGAGAGTCCTTGATTCTCACACTGTACCCCACTGCAGCCTACGAACCCACTTGCAAAATTTTTGGATTAAGTCTTTTATGTCCTCAGATGCCCAGATTTGTTTGTGTGTCTAGGAAGAACTTCTCTGGCTAGTGATTGAATGTTTCTTGATTTCAAATATTGCGAATGATTAGTTTTCGGAAATCAAAAGCTATTCTTGTTCATTTTTTCTCAATTTTTACCTCTTGACCTTTTCTTAACAAGGGTATAATCTCCGGTTTAGAAATTCGAGTGCTTGTTTGGTCGGGACCCTTGTCTTAGATTTAAAAATTGAGATTAAGTTTCCTTGTCAATTGCTTATTACTTGGAAAATTGTTACCCATGTGCATTTGAAGAGACTGGTCTTCTCAGTTTGTTATTTTTTGTCTTCATTGAAATATTGATTTGGGTGTTTGTTGTGTATTTCTTTTTCGTTGGTTGCTTACTTTTTCTTAGTTCCATCCTTGTTGCTTGGTTTCTAATAAAAATTAAAGACATTTTCCTTTTTTTTTAAGCAACTTGTTATTCGAAAATATTGGCATTCAAGTACTGAAAAAGAACGAATAGGGAATTTGCATTGTTCATGGTTGTTTGATATTACATTTCAGAGAAGATCATACATTATAGTTCACATTGTTCCAGAAAACTCCTCTCTCCCTCCTGTAAATAGGATTCATTGAACAAGAATTTGTCTCATTCATTCCTATTTATGCATTGTTGGGTTAGAGTCTCGCACAACATCGGTTTCATTTCTGTCTCCTTTTGAGTAACAACAACCTTTAATAATATTGTGCAATTTTAAAATTCAACTAGTAACTTTTTCTAGGGTTTTTTAACACCAACATTAGCTAGGATAGAGCTTTGGAATAGGTAGTGAGACACACTCTCCAAAGCACAAAACACACAATAGTATCTTGTGATAAGGAGTGTCAAATTCCATTTGCAGCATTTTGTCCTGGGAAGCCCTTCTCACACAAGGGTCAAACCCGAGGTTGCATTGATATTGATAGAGATACTCACCCTGCTTTGTTGATATCGGTGTAGAGATTGCACGTATTACAGGGGTCACTTGAAGGTATACCCACAACGATGAGTGGAAGCCTCTCAAGCTGATTTTGGGCTAGATACCCTGCCCTTGCATGTGGATCGGACTGTCGACTGTTCCCCCAGGCATTATTTTTGTTGGTGGTAACCTTAGTAGCCTATATGCTTAGGGTCTTACACAAGGTGACTGTGAAGGGGTAAGTCTTCACGGTACCTGGAATCGATGTTGGATAGACTCACTTGAGCTCCTTGGAGGGTATACCCATGATTGTGTGTGGGAGCTTGCACCAAGGTGTAAGTCCGTTAAGCAGGTCATCAACGTAACTTTTCCACCCTAGCCTAGCCCCTTCTTGTCTCATCGCCGTGACGTTGGATTTCATCACCAACTGGTGACTTCGGAATTGGAAGGCCTTGTTTGCTTGGTTTTGCTTCCTAGATTTTACTAGCGCATGCTATTTTTTTACCCAAGTTGGCCATAGAATTTCTTTCGTAAGATTCTAACTCGATCACAATTGACCCTCCAGCCATTTACGTAGAATGCAGGGCCTACCCCCAGAAGATATGGAAGGTTCTCAACCCTTGCCTACCAACTCACTGGAGGGCTCTCCTCAATAGAGTGAAGTCCAAGACATTGCCACTCCACAAGTGGAAAGAACTAACTCTTTAGAACGGTTCCGAATTACCAATTCTTGAGAGGAATTTCGACTTCCTACCGACTCTAAGAGACGTATTGTTCGAGTGAATTCTTCCGGAGATCTGGTTGTTTAGTCTTTTGGATTACCAACTGGACCTTTCATAGGACCTGAGGGTCAAGATCCTTTTTGGACTACTGGAATTTTTAGACAGGATCTCTTTGGCTCAGGATCAGGCGTTGATATCACTGTCGCACCTGAGTTTCCCGAAACATCTGATCCAGACGCAATACCTTTTACAACTGCATATTATTTTCCTGGTATAGACACTCTGCAAGATGACCACATCTTGACTATCCCTCTACAAACGATCTATTACATAATGGTCCCAGATACTATGAATCCTCACACCAGGATTACAGCGGCTAGCCAAGCTCCCATTGGCACACTACTTTCACCCAGATTCACCCCAATGCTCTCGCCCGGATATCATGCGTTGAATGCTTCTATTCCTTCTCCTACACAAATCTCTTCCAGGATTCTAGGAATTCCCACTCCTTCTGGGTAGCATCTTGTTCCCAGTTTCATTCCGACACTTCCTCAACCCCCTTTCATAGGACCTCTTCCATCCTCTATCGGAGACACCAATCCTAGTGGCACCATCCTGTAATTCACACCTAATTACCAGATTCCTATAGGTGGACAATTTCACCAAGGAGGCCAAACCCAACCCCCTTTTGCAGGACAAATCCCAATCGGGACGCAACCCCTAATTGGAGGGCAACCCCCACTAACCACACGTTATGGAAAAAACATACCTCCATCCTTGGCCCAGTATTGGAATTACCTTATACAACATAATCCTCACTCGACTAGGGGGCAACAACCTCAAGCTAGCTCCGTCATACCCCCTAGTACAGGCCAACCATATCTAGGCACATCTAATCCTATTTGGGGCTCAAACGCTCAACCCCACACCCATGTTCAAGGGTACAACCCTATGAATTACTTGCCTCCACACCAACCACCGAATATGCCTGAATCTTCGCATTATATGAAAACTTCTTATGGTCCCACTATTCTATCGATGGGACTCCCTCCCCAAAGTCACCAGTACCCACATGTGAATAGAGAGTTACCCTTCTTAGCCACCCTTGGGCATTTTATTTGTCCTTGGGGCACTTTCACCTACCAGAAACTTCCATTTGGTTTAAAGAATGCCGGAGCAAATTTTCAACGTGCTATGTCTTATGCCTTCCATGATATAAAGCACATTGCGCAACCATATCTCAATGACTTACCTGCTCATTCCATGCGTCATGTAGATCATCCAATACACCTTCACGCAATTTTTCTTCGATGTCGGTTTTACCACATACGCTTGAATCCCCACAAATGTGTTTTTTGCGTAGAATCTGACTGACTTTTGGGCTTTATTGTTTCACATCAATGGATCCAAGTAGATCCTTTGAAGGTTGAGGTGATTCTCAATCTCCCTCCTCCTTCCTCACTTCACCAGTTACAAAGTTTGCAAGGGAAGGAAAAATTTCTCCATTGTTTCATCCCAAACTATGTTGAGCTAACTCTTGGATTTACACGACTGCTCAAGAAAGGTTCTGAGTTCATATGGGATACCACTGCTAACAAAGCTTTCAAATCTTTGAAACTGTCTTTGACACATACCCCACTACTCTTCCCACCTGATTACAGTTGGGATTATTTCCTTTACCTCGCAACCTCAGACTATACCATCGCTATGGTTCTCGTCCAGGAGGATGATTCTCATGACGAACAAGTCATCTATTACTTGAGTCAGAGTCTCATGACTACCGAAACCAAGTATTTACATGTGGAAAAAATGGCCTTGGCAGCCGTCCAAGATGTTCAACATTTCCGACACTATATCCTTTCTCGCAAGACTACGGTAATTTCTAACTGCAACCCTATGTAGCACATTCTTACACACCAATGGCTAGGGGGAAAATACTCCAAATGGATTGTAATACTCAAGGAGTTTGAATTATAATTCGAATGCACTAAGTCCAAGAAATCCTTAGTGTTTTCCGAGTTGATATGCGACCTTCCCTACTCTGAGACGAAAAATGTAGCAGCAGATTCATTACCTGATGAATCCCTTTTCCTAAATAGTTCTGATGAACTTTGGTATGGAGATATCATCATATATTTCCAGACCCAGACTTTTTGGTCTAATTTTCTAGCACTAACCACCATCGAATATGTTACCAAGCCTGTTAGTATATTATCCTCGGTGATACTCTTTATCGTCATGGGATTGACTCCTTTTTTCGACACTACCTCACATTTGACGAAGTCGAGAAAACCCTAAATGACTTCCATTCTAGAGCCTATGGTGGTCACATGTCTGGGTATGGTACTGCCTAGAAGATCTTACGAGTAGGGTATTTTTGGCCTTCTTTATTCAATAATTGTATAATTTCCATCTAAAAATGCCACGCTTTCCAAACCTACAACAATAAAATACGATCACACCCTATGGTCTCCATTGGTCCTTTTTGCGAAATGGGGTATCGATTTCATGACATGTCACCCTCACTAAGCCGGGGGGCATGGTTACATTATTGTAGCCATATATTATTTTATGAAATGGATCGAGGTGATGCCAACATTCGATAATACCGGAAGGACTACAACATTATTCATATTTAGTCACATCATTGCTTGGTTTGGTGTTCCTCAAGCTATCATTACTGATCATGGTAGCCACTTTAGAAACTTCATGATATCCGAACTCACTGAAAAGTTGGGTCTTAACCATGACAACTCAACACCCTATTACCCACAAGCCAACGACCAAGTTGAAGCAATAAACAAAATCCAAATTACCATGCTTTGAAGAATGATAGGGATTCACAAAACGAGTTGGCACACTATGTTGTTTTCATCATTGTGGGCTTACCAAACATCCGTTAAGTCTGCTACCGGGTTTACACCATTCCAGTTAGTCTATGGTCTAGAAGCCATCTTGTTGATTGAATGTGAGATACCCTCCCTAAAACTAGCCATCAAACTCCTACCAAACACTTCTGCCGAAGAAGAACGTCTGTTGTATCTCATGCGATTAGACGAAACTTGATGTGATGCCACCCTTGTTATAGAAGCCCAGAAGAAATGTGTCAAATCCCAATACGGAAAAACATGTCAAGCCACATGTTTTTTTCGAAGG
>JASDQU010437226.1:72895-83902 GCA_032191745.1 Picea mariana | reverse complement strand
ATTGTAAAACATAAGCATAATTATGCCCTGTGAATTAAGATATGAATGTATAAATGTCTTCCAAATAGTTCCTGTCTCTCAACACCTACAAAGTTTGTAGACCTTTGTCCATTGCTATTTTCAAAAGAAGTTATAAAGCATGATTTTGGCCTCTTCTAAGATACTCAAATGGCCATTCACAATAAATTAACATTCTTGGAAATTGTAAAACATAAGCATAATTATGCCTTGTGCATTAAGATATGAATATATAAATGTCTTCCAAATAATTCAACATGCTCACTTAAATTGTAGACTTGGAGACAAGTGCTTTATTTCCAAGAAAACACATATCCACTATAACATCACTACCCTTAAGCATTAAAATGCAAAATATAAATAAGTAAACCCATATTACTTATCTTTTATAAGTTACACTTGGGAAAATAGCTCCATGTGAGCATTTTTATTTCCAACCATAAGAACCATCTTCAATACTTTCCACCTTTGCGCAAGACATTAAAACAAGAAAGATAATTTACTAGATATGGATTTGGTTTCCTCATTTAATCCATTATCTAAAAATCTCATCCAATTAATTAACATAGCATAAATATTTTTATTACAACCATCCCACTTGTCAAGCCACGCCTTGAAATGAGATAAGAAGAGTGGAGAGTAGAAAAAATCAAGGTCAAGACCACTAAATTGCCCCCATTGATAACATAAGGATAGCCTAAATCTCTAGTAGCATGGTGTATAAAAACTATTCCAAGGCCTCTTTTGACAATGAGAAATCCTGGAGGAATCTAAGGTCCTTGTTATAAAAGAACCAATATTTGATGAGCAATCTAAGGTCCTTGTTATAAAAGAACCAATATTTGATGAGCAATCTAAGTTCCTTGTTATAAAAGAACCAATATTTGACCTTGAAGGTGAAGGCCTAAGAAGAAGAAAAGGGTATTTCATAAGATAAAGTCTCATGTACCAACTGTAATTATTTCATGTAATATCAAAATACATGTTTATGTACTAAAATGATTGAACATGCACATGCGTATTAAACTAATGTGTTATAAGAAATGTTACATTGTTTAAAAAATGGTAATTTCCTATAAAGAAATGTTGATTACAACTTAATTAGATGACTAGGTATGTTACAATATGGTATCATAGCTTTAAGTCACAATACTCAGGCTATATGGTCTAGAAGTCAGCTTCTATATAAATAAATTATATTGTACATATCAAGTGTTTAAAAAAAATCCCCTTGTAGAATTGTAATATCATGGTTTGACCATCTTGAATATTGTAAGTATTTTATTTCTGCAGTTAGTAAATAAAAATATCAAGATCAGTAGAGCATGAGTGCTTAAAGAGGCTATGATACCACAAGAGGGGAAAGGTGACGGGGTCTAAGGGGCATTTATTCCTAATTTTTTTTACCTTCTGTTACTTTGAACCTTCACCCATTTCAAAATTTGACTTGCAAAGTTAAAAGAGGTTAAGAGGATTGGAGGAGACAAATTCCTCAATCTAAGCCATCATTTCCTAAAATAGCAAGTTGTATCCCCTACATTCTTGGAACTAAGAAATATTATTTTGTGAATTTTGTATGGTATGTGTGTTGTTAGAGTTTATTCTTCAATATTTTTAGAATGGGACATCATTAAGGTGAAATTTCTTGACCCAAATTTAGTAATAAGATCAATTATAAAGTAGAATACCTTTAAGTTTATTTTTCTAAGAAAAATTTGATTCAAGTGACTCCTAGATTAGAGTGTGGGTCGATGATGACTATGTTGTATGATTCACATGTTTCTCTTTTAGCATAATTCACTTATTGTGATATGAATATGTAACCTTAAATGCTAGTTTTCTATACAATTTTTGATTTGAATGAGGGCATGGACTTTGATGTATGCTTTAGATAGAGTACATATTTCATGGTTTCCAAGGTAATTGGATCACCATGAGATTGAAATTTTGGAGACTTCTATCATTCTCCTAAATTTGTGCTTAGTTGCTTCCACTAGCTGGAGGGTGGCATTGAAGTATTGTTTTCCTTTCTTTAGGAAAAGGAGATAGTGGGTTACAATGAAATTTTAAAATATATTCTCTAGAGAACCTAATTATGGGAACTATCATTCATTGTGTGAGTTCATTGCAAAATACCATCTATCCTTTGGGTGAGGAGATAGGTTGCGGGACTTGAATTCCAATTTTAATCCTAAAATAGAGAAAAGATGCAAAAGTTATTCGAATGTGTAGGTTTTCACAGTTTGTCGTAATGATTATTGATATTTCTAGATATAAACTATGTAATAGGTTTCCAAACTTCCAAAGTTTAATGTGTAAAATTGAACCATCATTAGGGACAAATTAGCTTATGATGTTAGAAAAAATCACTAAAGTGTAGCTTTTAAAGGAAAAAATTAACTTTATATTTTCCTTTAAAAGCTACACCTTAGAATTCTTTTCTAACATCATAAGCTTCTTTGTCATTGATGATGGGTGGAGTGTCCAATTAAAATGTTGGATGTTTCAAAACTTGTTACACAATTTATATCTGGAAATCTCAACAAGCATGCAAAAGTTAGTCAAATTCTAGACTTGTAATTGGATACACTGCTCAAATTCGGATAATTTCTTCAGGTAGAAGCTCTACGCCCAACTAATTCATTTCTGGATTCTATTAGCTATAAATCATTACAATTTACAACTAATTTATTAGTAGTTCATTCAATTGGACTACTAATAGAGGTTTAGATTAAAAGTTAGCTATGGGTTCCTAAAAGAGTCACATATAGATACTATTGAGGTTTACAAAAACTATTTTTACCAACCTTGAATTTCATTTATAGAGTGATTAACATTGTGTATTTTCCCATATGGTAAAATTCAATACATTAAATATATACTCTATCTCATTGTTGGTTGGTTTCTTCGAATTGAATCAAAGTCAAGATGATTCATACAAATATTTTAACCTTCATGGTGATTGGAGCTGATGTTGATGTTAAGATTTTACTGTTGTTATTAGGTTATTTCCAAATTTCCAAAACAACAACATAAAGAGGATCACTAAAAGAAACACAATCACAAGGTACACAACATTTTATCCTCATAAACCCTCATGGTGGAGAAAACCCAACAAAATAATCCTCAATAATAGATTGCCAATACAATGCCAAGACTAAGACCAAAATACCAAAGATAAACCAAGACTGAGCATGCACCTCTCTTCTCCTTTCTCCTACAATTGCAACTTCCTTCAAGATATGCACACTATATGAGTGAGTGTGTGTGTATTCAAGTGAGGCACCATCCTCACATATAAATACTAGTTGAGGAGGTGCTAAGGTTACGTCTCTTCACTTAGTAGGGCTGACTTTTTCTAGAAGTGGTTAAAACCACTTTATAAACACCAGGGGAAAAATTTAAAAATAACACCATACAAATATGGTTGGACCAATCCACAAAAGGGGATTTCATTTTATACAAGACCCAACATGATCAATCCGAAAAAGGGATTTGATATATAAGATAATAACTCAAATATAATTAGAATATTCTTCGAAGTTACAATAATTCAACACTCCCCCTTAATAAGAAGGGTATTCTACTAACATGATCCAGTACAACATCATCAATCGAAGGAGATGGAAGAATCATCATCAACATATAGAACACTTACTGACACATCTATAAATCATCGAAAGTTTTTCTCATCATCAATATCATCATCGTTCACAACATGGAGTTAGAGTAACATCATCATCATCAACAATATCATGAAGTTGAAACATCAACATCAATAGCATGAAGCTAGAACAACAACATCACCAACAACACGAAGATTATACAACATCATCAACAACATGAGGTTGAAACAAGGACATCATCAATACATAGCAAAAAAATGAGACAGGTGGAACATCAACAACATTTGTGGTACTCTTACAGACCATCCTTACCGGAACTTCGAGATTTTCCCAAGAATCATAATATTACCTAGGATATAAAATCCTAACAAGCTACCACATGGTACTCTAACAGACCGTCCTTACCAGACCTTCAGGATCTTCCTAAGAATCATAAAATTTCCTAGGATATAAAATCCTAACAGAGCTGCCACTACTGACCACAGTTGGCATATACATACACAGGTACTCTGACAGACTCTCCTTATTGGACCTTCAATATCTTCCCAGGGATGATCAATCCCCTAGGATATAAAATCCTAATGGAGATACCCACTATTGTCCATGATACCATAGTATCATCAACATCTCTCCCCCTTTCGAGGGAGGTCCTTTTGGACAAAACCAATCTTGTCTTGGCAGTAATCAACCTTCACACGAGACAAAGGCTTGGTCAACACATCTGCTACCTTCTCATATGTGCCAACATATTGGATATTTACAACTCCCCTCTACACCATATCAGAAATGTAGTGATACTAGATCTCTATGTGCTTCAACTTATCATGGAACACTGGGTTCTCCAACATCTTTATGCAACTCTATTTATCACATAGAATCATGGTGGGTTCCATCTCCAAATTGAACATACCGGTCAACAACTTCCGAAGCCATATGGCTTCACAATTGGCGGAACATGCTGCAATGTACTCTACTTATGTTGGGATGAGAGAAATACTGGATTGCTCCCTACTTTTCCATGAAGCCATGGCTGACCCCAAACTGAAACAACATCTTGAAGTGCTCTTTCTGTCTGAAGCACTTCCAGCCCAATTTGAATTAGTATAACCATACAGTCTCAATTCATGATCTCCAGTATAACATTGACCATAATCCAATATACCCTTAAGGTATCTCATCACATTCTTTGAATCTATAAGGAGAACACGTATGGGTTCCACTAGATATTGACTCAAGGTGTTCAAAACAAAACATACTTCTAGCCTGATATTCATTAGATACATCAATGGTCCAATAATGTGTTTGTATAGAGTAGCATCAACCAATTATGACGAAGTATCAACCATGAGCTTCAAATTTTTTTCCATGGGTGTGTTCATGGATTTAAATTCCAACATGTCAAATCTCTTCAATATTTCAACTACATACTTCCCTTCGTTAAGGAAGATCTTCTCCGGGCTTTGCCAAACTTCAAGACCTAAGAAATAATGCATTGGGCCTAGGTATTGCATTTCAAACTCTGTAGCAAGCTTCTTCTTGCAATCTGTGATGAGATTTTCTTCTCCTGTTAAGAATAAATCATCCACATATAGTAGAAATATAACTGGCTCATCATTCATAACCTTGAAGTAAAGGTTAGGATCAACTTTACTTTTGGTAAAGCCCAAGATCATTAGGAAACTGTCAATTCTTCCATACCAAGATTTAGAAGCTTGCTTCAACCCATACAGAGCTTTCTTCAACCTGTAGACATGAGTCTTTTTATCTTCAAATTCAAATTATTGTGGTTGTTCTATATACACTTATTCTTCATTAACACCATTTAAGAAAGTTTTTTTCAACATCCATCTGGTGTAACTTCCACTTCATTTTATCTACAAGAGATATGATGGTTATGATAGAAGTGTATCTGGCTACATGAGAAAATGTTTCTTCATAGTCAATACCTTCCTTTTGAGAAAAATCACGAGCCACAAATCTTTCCTTATGTTTTTCAATACTTTCATCCGCTGCATGTTTTATTTTGTATATCCACTTGGAATATACCACGTCTTTATTATTCATTTTGGGAACTACTTCCCATACATCATTCTTTATAATGGACTAGTATTATTCTGTCATGGCTTCCATCCATTCTTTCTTATGAATGGATTCTTCAAAGCAAGTAGGTTACATTTCTATGAGATCACACATTAAGACCATATAGCTAGAGAATGGATTAGGTTTCTTACTTTGTCTCATGGTTCCTTCTAGGGCACTATAATTCTCTGCATCTTGAATAAGTTCTCTTTCCCAAGATGGATTTCTCTTATGAGATATTGTCATATGGGGAGGTTGTTGAGATTCTATCATATCACGATATTCTGGAATCTCATCATCAAGGGTAATTGTAACTTCCTTCACGAGTTCTATAACTCTGGTATCTATAGGTTCTTCTTCATATACTTCTTCAAGATGGAATTTCCTTAATCTTTTGAGTGATGCATCTTTAGCAAAGGTTACATCTTTGTTGATATCAATATGATGGTAACCTGGTATGTAAATTATGAAGGCCTTAGAGACATCACAATATCTAACAAATATTCCCTTCTTTCCTGAAGGATCCCACTTAGTTCTCTTTTCTTTTGGAATGTGTACAAATACTGGACAACCAAATATTTTGAGATGGCTTAGTTCTGACTTCTTTTTGGTGAACATTTCTTCTGGAGTTTTGAATCCAAGTGCACTATGGGATAAATTTTTTTGGACATATACTATTGTTCTTGTTGCTTCAACCCATAAGTGAATTGGAAGAACTTGATCACAAATCATAGTCTTTACTGCTTCCGTAATAATTCTATTCTTTCTTTCTTCTACACCATTTTGTTGAGGATTATAGGGAGTGGTGAGCTCCCTCGTAATCTCGACATCTCTGTAAAATCTTCCAAATTCATTTGAAGTGTACTCTCCTCCATTGTCTGACCTGAGTATCTTGATTTTCCTTTCGTAGAGGTTTTCTACCAATTCTTTGAATTCCTTGAGCTTTCCAAGTACCTCATCTTTTGATTTCAAGAAATAAACCCAAGTTTTACGAGAGAAATCATCAATAAAGGATACATAGTATACATACCCACTTAGAGAGTTTGATGGAATTGGACCACATACATCTGATTGGACAAGCTCCAAGATTCCTTCTTCTTTATTGTCTCTCTTTAGAGAAGGATTATTTATACATTCTTTCCTTGTACACATCCCTTGCATACACCTTCATGATCAACCTTTAATTCCGGTAAACCTATAACTACCTTGGTTACATATGGTAAGGCTTTGTAGTTGATATGATCTAGTATTTTATGCCAAAGTTCACAAGGAATTTCAATAGAGTGAGTTAAGGCTACATCTGAGTGACCTTTTAACTTGTACAACCCACCTTCTTCTATTCCAATAACAATTGCATATTCTATAGTTTTTCCTTTAGGCCACATGAAAACTTCACCATGTATGAATGCAACCCTAAAACCTTTCTTATCTAGAGATGAAATAGAAAGAAAGTTCTTTGTCAAGCATGGTACACAGGGTACATTCTTCATTCTCATCAGAATTCTTGAATCAAGTTTGTAGGTGGATTCTCCCATTCCTTTCATAGGGTATTGATAATCATCTCCAAGTGAAACTTTCTTGGGGAAGTCCTTTTCTGTAAGGCTAGAGAGACCTTCTTTTTGACCTATCATGTGCTTAGAGGAACCACTATCTATGAGCCAAGTATGCTCTCCATGTGTAACAGATCATGAGAGGGTGGAAAACAAAACATAATATTCAATCTCTTCTCTCGTCAACTTCTTGGGTGGCTCATAATATTCAGTCGCATGCGAATGGTGTATTTTTTTATTTCACTTCTTGTATTCTTCCCTTTTGACATGAAATTTCGTAGCAATGTGTCCCATATTATCACAATGATAACATTGATAAGAAGAGAAATCATTTCCCTTTCTTTCACCCTTATGATATTTCTGGAATCTCTTTGGAGGGTGAGATTCTTTATCAAAGTGGGTCTCCTTTTGAAAATGAGACTTTTTATTTCCTCCTTTAGCTTGAGCATCTAGGGATCAATCTTCATCTCTTAATAGGACAACTTTTAAATTGGCCACTCTTGCTTCTTCTTGAACACATTCTTCCCATAAACTCTCAAATTGGAGTTTCTCTTTTCTTGCACAAATAGTTTGGATGAAGTCATCCTAAGGTCTTGTGAGACCATTAAGGTTTGTCATTATGAGTTAATATTCATCTAATTTGTCTCCAATTTCCTTTAACTATTCCTTGAATTGAGAAACCCCAGAGAAATAGTATTGAACTGTTTCTCCTTTCTGCATCTTTGTATTCTTGAGTTGGGTTCTCAAGTTCATCTTCCGGTTGATGTTTTTTCCTTCATACATTCTGGTTAGGGAATCAAAAATATATTTTGGAGTATTCTTAGAAGACACTTGAGGGATCAAGTGGTCTTTAATGGAATCTATAATTATTCTTTTGGCCTTAATCATATCCTTTTGTACTTCTCTTTGGCTGCATCTTCTTCGGGTTCCAGTGCATTTCTTTTATGAATTTTGTAAGGTCATTCTCTTCAAGAATGAGTCAAATTCTGTACTTCTAGGAACAAAATTTTTCCACACCTTCTAACATGTCAACAAGCTTGGTGCTTGCACACATATTAACCTGGAGCTAAGAAAATAACCAGAAAATGAAAATGCTCAAAAATTGAAACTGAGCTTACCAAGAGATGCGTTGGGCTCAGAAAAGTTTGCTTGAGCTGTCAGTTTCAAAAAATTCGAAGTTTTACCCCTTGAAACTTGATCTACGCAATTATGGACTAGTACTTCTGGTACTGGTTTTCTGGTTTTTTAGTTTTCTAGTACGAGTCAAAACTAGGGTTTGACTTTTCAAAGAATCTGGCCACTGGAAACGTTATCTCAAGTTGCCAAAATATGCACTAGGGAAGGGCACACTTCCCAAGATAGTTTTTGGTCAAAAATTCCTCTTCAGTAAAAATCCCTAATTTTCTTGTATGACAACAATGACGTTTCTAGATACCCAGTGAAAGATTATCTTATCAGTCAAGCTATGATACCATGTTAATTTTTTATTGTTGTTATTAGGCTATTTCCAAATTTCCAAAACAACAACATAAAGAGGATCATTGAAAGAAACACAATCACAAGGTACACGACATTTTATCCTCGAAAACCCTCATGGGGGAGAAAACCCAACAAAAATTTGAAGGCAATTGTAAATTCCTTCAACGTATGCGCACCAGATGAGTGTGTGTGTGTGTGTATTCAAGTGAGGCATGATCCTCACATATAAATACTAGTTTAGGAGGTGATAGGGTTATGCCTCTTCACTTATAGGGCCAACTTCTTCTAGAAGTGGTTAAAACCACTTTATAAACACTAGGGACCAACTTTACAAATACTGCCATACAAATATGGTTTGACCAATCCACAAAATGGGATTTGATCTTATACAAGACCCGATATGATCAATACACAAAAGGAGATTTGATCTATAATATAATAACTCAAATATAATTAGAATATTCTTCAAAGTTACAATAATTCAATAGTTTCCTATGGCACTTTCATATTGCTATTTTAAAATGATAACAAACAAGTGATTTTTTTGGTTGATAATGATTTTCCCGACTGTTATGCATTGTTCAATTTTGTTTTTATTTTTTTATGTATGTGCCTGTAAACTGTACTCAAATGAAAAATATATTGACTATATAATTTCTTTTCTTAGTGATTGTATTTACAGACTTTACTCTGATGGTAAATATAGTAATAGTAGTGAAATATCGAGGATTTCATCCAAAATTGAGAATGGCCAATCTATATTTATTAATTTTATCATCGGAATCGTTAAAATTCATATTATATCTTAGTTACAACACTTAGGGATGTATGGGCTCAAGGATGTCTTGGAATGGGTGAATTCTTGATATTTTTAGATACTATACATGGATTAATGATCTTTGCATCACCAAGATGATTCATCAAGATTTTAAGCTACTAGATAGTCTCATTTCAATAGTATTTACTCTTGAAACAATCACTTAGAATAATTTTACTTCATTACAACTAAAACCTGATAACCAACCGATCTTCTAAGTGTTAAATCAGTCAGATCTGTGAACCTGATTCACTCTCAATTAGACATAATTATAGATCATAACTTATTCTACAAGAATTTCTACATGAGGTTCATTATTGAGAACTGATTACCAAATGAGAGAAAAAAACTATTTGACTGGAGCACATTTAGCTACTTGTGACATGTTCTCCTATTATTGTCCTCATGAAATGTAATTTAACATGCCTACAAATTCATTGGATGCTTGTGTAAATAATTAACCTAGTGATGGAAATATTAAGGAGTCTAGTAGGGTTCTTGATATGATGGTTAACCATGACTGTTCTCCAGACTTGGTCATTTACAACATTATTCTTCATGCTCTTTTTAATGCTAGGATGTTTTTAGAAGCCTACCAATTAATGGATTATTTTCAAGAAAGGATTTTCTCCCAATCCATATACTTACATTGCACTAATAGGTATATGTAAGGAAGGGAAGTTGTAGCAATGATTCCAACTTTTTTGTTGAACTGGAGGTTTATAATGAAATAGCTTTAAATATCTAGAATGTTTCGACAAGATCTTTGAACTAATTATTTTCTTACAACAAGATTTATTGATGATAAATTGCTCGGTAATATAATTATGCATAATAGCATGTGATAGATTTTCTTGTTGATATATGGCATGGATACTCGGGATTTTAGGTTTAAATGGCCACCTTTATCCATGCTATTTGACATATTGTTTGAGATTGTCAATGAAATGATATCCAAGAAATTGAAAGAAGTTGGAATGAAAACATCAAGAAAATATATATTTCTTCATAATCTTGTTGAATCATTAGACATGCAAGAGAAGCTAAAAGGCATGATTTATAGAGGTGATAGGCCCAATATCTTTGAAAACCAATATTTTCATCCAATGACTTTAGAAAAATTTGAAGAGATCATTTATGAAATTACCTATCTAGCTATGAAAGACAATCAACTTGTGGGAGATATAACCCTTATTATTATCGATGCAAATTAGGGTGCATAGGATTATGCTATAAAATTGATTGAGAATGTTTTCAAACATAATGGTTTTCTTGGTGGATTTCATTTCATATGAAGATGTTGCGAGGGGTGTTTTTTAGAAAATATTGATCAATGGTGGTCAGTATTTTTTGATGATTGATGGTGGATAATTGCAAAATGTTCTTTCCATAGCTCAACAATGATTCCTTTCTAATGATCAACTAGATTTTATAATGA
>JASDQU010437226.1:51217-62659 GCA_032191745.1 Picea mariana | reverse complement strand
ATCTGAGAGGGAGCGATCACCTTGAGGCCTTGGAGCGCATGTGCCAAAACTGATTGGGTGAAAGGAAAATCCACAAAGAGGTGTCTATACTTTCCGAGGTCATTCTGCATAAGATGCATCTGTGAGGCCCAAGGATGCCCCATTTTTCTAGATTTTCACCAGTCAGCATGCGCCTGTGGAGGAGCACCCATGTGAAAAAATTGATTTTTGGAAGGTCGTAGCTATCCCAAACTTGCTTCTATATTGAAGTACTGAGGAGACGAGGTCATTGGACTTGTAAAGTGGTGTGACCTTGGGTGATTGTGTACTTTTCTGTCTTCCCCTAGCTCCAACAATCGGCTCCGTGAATGCTTATAGGAGTTGATCCTTTCAGTGCTTCGAGGAGGAGGTGTTTCTAGTGGAGAAGATGCGCTGGTAGGTCAGGGAATACCCAATCTGCCCAGAAACCATCTTTATCCCACGTCGAGATATCTGCTAGGATTATGATACCGAGCTGAGAAATCCACACACGAGTTTATGTTAGTTCCTCTGCATTTTTCGAAGGAGGTTTGCCCATAATTCTATATGTCCAAACCAAGGCTCTTTTTCCATTCTCGAGGAATCTAAAAAGTTGGTTTTTAAAGAATTCGAGACCTTTTCTACAGAGATTCCATAGTTGGGTGCCTTTGGGGGTATTATCATTTTGAAGATGTCTCAATGATGTTCCTTTTAGATACTTCTTCTGGAGGAGCAGGCTGATAGGGTGACTTCCACTGGAGTACAGTTGCCATAAAATTTTACCTCCTAAGATGATATTGGCTAGACCTGGGTCTCTTACTTGGATTCCTCCTTCTCTCTTTTGGCATTTTACAATGTCCCAACTGACTAAATGAAACTTACACTGATTTCCTTTGTCTCCTTGCCAAAGGAAGTCTCTGATTAGCTTCGAGATCTTCTCTATGATCGCCTTTGGAGAAAGAAGAAAGGAGGCCTGATATAAAGGGAGGGATGTCAAGACTTCTTTGATGAAAATCAGTTTGCTAGCATTGTTAATCCACTGTCCTCCCCATGCTACAATTTTAGATTTAAATTTGCTGATGACTTCCATCCATAGCGAGGATCTGTTTGCTTCCATCGTTAGAGGAAGACCTAGATACTTGATTTTTTCCCAGAAAACAAATGCTTTAAATCCCAAGAGATGAGAAATTTTGTGAATGGTTTTCTCATTCGTGTTCCAGCCATACACAACATTCTTTCATTTGTTGACCAACACTCTTGAGATGCGGCATAAAATTTGTATAATATCATTGAATTCCCTTGATATTCTAAGGGAAGATCCTTCCATCAGAAGGGAATCATCAACAAACAGAGCATGGTTGATTGATTCTATTCCTTTCATTGGTCGAATGCCCGAAATTACTCCGACGTTCCTTTCAACTATCAGTTTCCTACTAAGGGAGTATTCCATTAGAATGTACAGGAAGGGGGATAGCGGGAAACCTTTCCTTATCCCTCTTGTTTCTTGAAAGTAATTAGCAGGCCGACCATTTACTAGGGGGCGATCCAGGGCTTGTCGATGCAGGCTTTGATTAGATTTACAAATTCTGGGCTAAAACCATAAGGGAGAATCACTTTGTACAGAAAAGACCGGTTGAATCGATCGAAGGCATTGGCCATGTCAAGCTTGATGAGCATTCCTTGCTCCTTCCTCTAAAGGCCTTAATGTATGGCTTCTTGTACAAGGGTCACATTATCCATGATATGCCTTCCTTTGACGAAACCCCCTTGGGAGGGGGAAAAGAGTTGTCCAAGCAGGGGTTTTAGTTTATTTTCCAGTGGCTTCGAGAGGATCTTGTAGGAGGCATTGCAAAGCAAGATAGGTCTGAATCTGTCAAAAGAGACTTGGTTCACTTCTTTATGGATTAAGGCAAGAAAAATGGAGTTGGTACTGCATCCTACCTTGGCCTTTTGTTGAAAATATTTAACCATTCTCAGTAAATTTGTCTTGATAAATATCCAACAAGCTTTGTAGAAGTGTATGGAAAATCCATGAGGCCCTGGGGCTTTGTCGGATACCATGTCCCAAACAACCTTGTTGATTTCCTCCTCAGAGAATGGTTTCAAGAGACTTGTGTTGATCTCATTACTGAAAAGATGAGGCATATGGGAAAGGAAGTCGACAGAGACCCTTCATTTCCTATCCCATCCTCTGAAAAGCATTTCTGGAAATGAATTTATGCTGCTGCCTTTATTTGAGAAAAACCTTTGGAGACTGTACCTTCTGTTGTAGTGATTTTGGAGATGTGATTTCAGGAGAGACAGGCTATGAACTACCTATGAAAGAAGGCCGTATTACGATCACCAACTGCCAACCACAGGCTTTAGGACTTTAATTTCCAGTACTCCTCTTCATTTCGGAAAGCTCTATGAGAGGCATGCTGGGCATCTTGTTCCTTCTCCAATCTCTGAATGGTTATGTCCTGGATTTCCATGTTCATTTGAAAATCTGTTAACTGTTAAAAAACCTCTTTCCTTTTTACAGAGTAGGGGTTGGAGGGGGATTTGACCCAGTCTTTAAGAGATGATTTTGTTGCTTTTAATTTCTTCTCCCAAAAAAATCTTGGTGAGCCAATAACCGGAGTGGACCAGGCTTTGATTACTACTTCCATGAACCCTTCCTGCTCAATCCATTGGGAGCTGAATTTAAAAGGGATGGGACCTAAGTCTTCTTCCTTGTCCAATTGCAGGAGAATGGGCTTGTGGTTTGAGGTAATTTTTGGGAGGATTTTGGTGGTCACTAATTTCTTGTCCAACAAGAGGGTGCTTTGCACTAGGAACCTGTCGAGCCTGGAATAAATGTGAGCAACCCCTGTTCTATTATTCGTCCACATGTATAATCCTTTCTTTGGTTTTATATCGAGGAGGTCCCACTATTGTATTAGATCCTCTACAAAGGGGAGCATATGGTCCCTGCTAATTATGCCCCCTCATTTTTCTTTTGGTTCCAACACTATGTTTAAGTCCCCTGTTACTATAATATTCTTGGGAGAGTATGCTTCTACAAAGTCAAAAAGAGTTTGCCAACATTCTTTTTTCTCCACATATTGAACCAGAACATAAAGGTTGAACAGAGAGATAGTTATCTTACTTGTTTTTTGGCGGAGTTCTGTATAGATCTAGTGTTGTGTCTCGAAGGATCTTTCGAGGTGAAACTTGTCTTCAATCCAGACCATGGCAAGCCCTCCAGAAGTGCCCCTTGGGCTTACATCCTTTCCACCATTTATTTTCCATTTCGTTCTACTTATATCTAAAAGGGATTCCCCTTCTATTTTTTTCTCTTGGAGCATGAGGATCTCTGGCGATTCTATCTTAAACAGATCTTTCACGGCTTCATTTTTCATGGGATTCCCCAGGCCTCTACAGTTCCAAGAGACTAGATGCATTATTTTTTGGGATGGGAATAAGAGGGTCCTCCCTTGGTTGGCCTAGCTCTAGTATTTCGTCCAATGGAAATTTCGAGAGTGGATAGGTTGCCCTGCATTTTATGCCTCTCCGCTTCTTCCTCTCTTGCTTCTTTGAGGGATTTCCTTCCTTCTTTTTTCGATGGTCTTTCAAAAGTATCATCTTCTGATGAGCCTGACATTTCTAGGGGTTTCTTCCTTATCATGTCTATGTAGGAGGGGGAAGAAGAGCCTTCTACTTGGTTTTCTGCTTGAGTGGGAAGGGCACCTGCATTGTTTTCTTCCAATTCTAAGGGAAAGGCCTGTTGATCCAAATTATGAGCTCTTGCCGGAGGTTCTTCCTGCATGTTGAGAGGTTTGAAAGGGTTTGGAGTTGATTCTATCCGAATAGAAGTTGGGTTCCTAGCCACTTGAGGCTGCTCTATATTAGAAACAATGGATCCTGCTGAAGTCCCTTTCGAATGAGGCTTACTGAGCTTCTTTGTAGGGGTCAGCTTTTGAACCTTCATCCATTGCTCCCCTTTCGACTTTTCTGCTTCCTCCTCTACCTTCGTTTTGCAATCTATTGCAAAATGCCCATAGCCGTGACAATACCTGCACTTGAAAGGGAGCTACTCGTAGTCCATTTCTTGCACATGTGATCAGTTTGCCACTGTTATCTTGATGGCCTCCAGAATTCCTATTTCCAAGCCCACCTCCACACAGATTCCCGTGCAGGAGTATTGATCCTTCCTTTCTTCTTTGTCAATGTATTTTCCAAGAGCATTCCTAATCGATTCTAGGGATTTCGGGCTCCAGCAGTGCAGAGACAGGTGTGGGAGACGCACCCAGACTGGGACCGCCAAAGGCACATCTTGAGTCAGATCCAAAGTCTGATATCCATTGGTTTAGGTACAACCCCTGGGGACCCATAAAATAAGGTTTGTTTATGAAGAATAGGTTCCTGTCTTCAACAATGTCAAAGATAAAAACATAGTATCCTTTCTTGACGAAATGGCTCTTAATTCCTTATGAGACAAGAGGTCTCCAGTTCCTATGAATCCACAATTCGATGGCTTTTGGAGAAGGCCATAAACCAATGAATTGACTGATCAGGCCTCTTTCAGTGATGTTTAAGGCAACACGACAGGGCTGTTCTCATGGGAGATCTACCGATGGGATGACATCCAGCTTCTTCACAAATTTTTCCTGGGAGGCTGAGATTGGTTGTTTGCTGCAGGCCTCAACTAGTTTTTTAAAGGCCGAGAGCTTTGGGGGAGGAGGAGGGTTAAGCTCAGATCCCCCTTCTGATACCATGGTGGTTGGGAGAAAAAAGCAGGGGGAGACTCACGTCGAACAACGTGCAAAAGCAACTCGATTCAATTTTTTTTATTTTTTTTACATCTTATAAAAAAATTAATAATTAACCCAATCAAAACATTTAGTAACACTTAAAATACCTTAAAAACATAATTGTTATATAAAAATTAAAATTAATCATTCATTTATTTCACTAACAATCTCACACATTAACATACCAAAAAATACATATAAATTCTATCTAGTTTATAGAACAATTAAGCATGCATCCATTTGTTTTACTAACATACTTAAAAATATGACCTATCAAACGTTACATTGAAACTCTTGACTATTAAGTGCACAAAGGGAGGCATCAACTTCTGCCTCCTTCCATGTTTATGATGTGGAAATCTATTAGGCATGTTTTGCTATTAATTAAAAACATTTTCACACAATATTTAACACATTATTTATTATTATTTTAGAATAACAAATATAATGAAATTATTATTTTTAAATATATGAATTTTAACTTAATTTTAAAAGACTACATATTAAAAATATTATCAATGTATTAAATACAAGTATATCAACTTATATTAATGTAATAATATTATTAATATAATTGTTGTTAGTTTATGATACAATAATGTTATTAATATGATTGTTGTTAGTTTATGCATGAAGCACATTTATAGTTTTTATATGTATCGAAGATAAATTTTGAAAAATTTATAGATTTTTCATTAACTTATTTCAAAAGTATAATGTAAATACAATCTATATTTTTTTAATAATTTTACTTAATTTTTAATAGAATCTGTATTTTTTTTAGTAGTTTCACTTGATTTTTAATAGAATAACAGTAAAACTGAGTGAATAAAAAATAAGCACATCATACTTTCATATATCTGTACTGATCAGATTTTTACAAATTCTCAAATGGACGATCAATATGCAATGGCAACAACAGTACAACAATAGAGAGTCGGAGGTATTTGACCATAATTTGATTATATATTCGAGTTATCTGGAGATCTCATAATTTGATTATAGATTTGAGTTATCAGGAGGCCCCTGTATAATTGATTTAATAGCTGAACCCTCCCATCACTTGAATCTACAGTCTGAGTTAAGGATTGCCGGGCATGGATGTGCTACTTAAAAGGCTTCCCAGAATCTTTATTCGTGTAAGCAAATTCACGTTACATTACTTATGCCCATGCTTCAGCTCTTGAAGAATCTTCGTTCCCACATACCTGCATACACAACAATATTATGGTTTGCCATTTTATATATATGAATCCATAGAGATCCAATTGAAATATTGTTGAGAATATTATAATTACCTGCCAAGCATCATAGTGGTGGCTTGTGGGTTTGCTCCGGGAAGGTCTTTGAACGTTGAGCCATCTACAATCCTCAGACTTTTAACGCCTTTTACCTGATATCGCCGGTTAATCACAGATCCAACATGACATCCTCCATGAAAATGCCACATTGTATCCAACGTATCACGGCAGAACTGAACTATGGCTGCATGGTCCGTCCTGTTCTTTGGCAACGCTTGCCCAATGAAGTGAAACTCAGGCGAGGAACCATTAGCTGCTGCATATCTAAACCTCTGCAGAGACGGCGCCTTGAGGAGTTTAATTATCACCCTCACGCCATGCACGCATCTCTTCAAGTCCAGAGGGTGGGAATAATAGTTGTATCGAACAGACGGATTGTCTCGAGGATCCTTGCTGCGTAGCCAAAGCTCTCCTCTCGACAATGGAAACGCCAGCTCCTCAAATATATTTCCAGAGTACACTTTTCCGGGCTGGGATGCGCTGCCATTTACACTGGAAGCCAGCTGGACGGAGCTGCTGGATTCGATGTAAGTTTGAGAGCCTTTAGGAGTACCCTGTACCTGTATGCTGGAGAAATTCAGGGGTGTAGGGGATCGCAAGGTTATAGATGCACGGGGGTTGTCCTGAATCCCTTGGCCTACAAAAGGTAAATGTAGGACTAGAGGAATATTGAATTTTTGGAGATGGTCAGATGGACCGATTCCGCTCAAGAGGAGCAGCTGGGGGCTGCCTATGGATCCTGCAGAGACGATTACCTCGCTAAAACGTGATGAGTTTTTGAGAAAAGCTCGATAAGTCTTACCATGGGCGTCCTTGAATTCTACTCCACCAGCCCTCGGCTTCCTGTAGGAGCCACCCTTCTTTCCTGCAAGTTTTCATACTCAAAATACTGAATCTACATTTACAGGTTTCCATATAAATATAATAGCATAGCCATAAATTAGTGGTCGGTGAAGTTAGTGGTTGAAATCATAACGATTGATTTATTGGGACTAGTGGTTGATGAAGTTAGTGGTTGAAATCACAACCATTAATTTATTGAGACGACTAAGAATATTCCATCATTATTTAATTTTATCCATACAAAATTGATTAAGCACTAAAAACCTATTAAATATATCCATTATCGATAGATATATGCCTGATAAAATGACCTATATAATTTGAAAACAAAAAGCAGATGTATGATGAATTACCTTGAGATGTATGGGATGTATGGGAACTGAAGAAAATCCTGCTGACGGTAGCATTGAGAAGGGTTACGATATTGTTGGGGTTGGCAGACTTGAGAAGATCTGCTGCTGTGTGTCTCTTGCCATTGTTGTCGAAGGTGGAGGCGCTGATCTTGGTTCCGTCGGCACTATCCAACGTATATCCATTATATGGAACAACTCCTGCTTTCTCGAGCCCATCTCTGAAAGCCGATGACCAAGGCGAGAGGGGATCTGGTTTAAAGGCGATCTGCTTCTCCACCCATTCATACGACTCCTTTACAAGTTCCTCGTCCCATTTCATCTTACGAACATATTTGGAGGTTGCCCTGGTGTAGAAGCCGCCATTTAGAGCAGTACCGCCTCCCAGAACTCTGGCTCTGGCTAAAGTCACTCCATCCTCTGAAACAAACGTCTGTGCTGGAGATGTGTAATTGTTAGTCTCAGCCAATAACTTTCCAAAAGCATCGGCGTTCTCGATGTCTGGAACTCCGTATGGAGATCCTCCCCTCTCTATTACTAAAACAGAATAATTAGCAGAGAGCGTTGCTGCGAGCGGACAGCCGGCCGCTCCTCCTCCAACTACAATGTAATCGTATGTTCTTGAAGCTGCTCTCTCTCCATCCACAGTCACAAACACAAAAGGATCATCTGCAAATCATCATAGCCCACACAAAACAAACAAGAAGAAGTTACTTTAATATCATCAATTACATTAACTACAGAGTTTTTTAGCATTGCAATATATTAGATATCATTTTTGGGATTAACTGCTTAGTGTAAAGTCATTAATCTATGATTTATATCCATGAATATTAGTCACAACTAATCGATATCATCAACTACATAAAAAAAGATACAGGATCGAATACCCCTACCTGAGTAGTTCTTAGCTGCCTGAGAAAAAAATAAGAACTGATTGCTGCTCATGATGATGAGCATCAGCAGAAGCAGAAACCATGAATGCATACTCAGAGTCATTAACGTCATATCTCCCTCACAAGGAATTCCACTCCTCCACTCTATCTGAAACTGTGGTTGGATTTAGGTCTCCTTACAAACCTATTTATAAGCCCTTGCAATTGAAATGTCAATGTATCTCCAGAAAATAATCATCAAACCATACCGGCCCCCTAGCATTCTGGAGATGAATTAATTCAGCAGCTCGCGAAGCGATCTCGAACTTGGGGGTTTCACTTTAAAAAAAAACTGAAATTGCACTCAATCCAAGAACTCCGCCATTGCTTATCTAAATATCCTCTACAATCATTATCACATAGATCTTCTTCGAATCCGTCTGCATTATCAAATATATTTATCTAATTTTAGAAACATAACTGATTTTATAGTCAATCAAGCAACTCCTTCCATGTTTATGTAAATTATCTTATAACAATATCATGATTCTTCTACAACAGATCTTATTTTAACATTATTAACATATATCTCTTTTAAATCTAAATCAAATATCATGATTCTTCTGCAGATCTTATTTTAAGATTATTAGTATATATCTCTTTTAAATCTAAATCAAATATAAATGCTCTTATAATAAATGTCATGATTCTTCTGCATATCTTATTTTAACATTATTAGCATGTATCTCTTTTAAATCTAAATCAAATATCATGATTCTTCTACCGATCTTATTTTAACATTATTAACATATATCTCTTTTAAATCTAAATCAAATATTTGAAGATCAAATATCTTGAATTATAATTTTTTTTTATTATTATTTAAATTGAATTTAAAAAGTATATATATATATATATATATATATATATATATATATATATATATATAATTTTTCTACATATCTTATTTTAACATTATTAACATATATCTCCTTTAAATTTAAATAAAATATCTTGAATTATAATTATTTTATGATTTAAATTGAATTAAAAAAATTATTATATATAAATATAATTTTTCATAAGTATTAAATATTTTTTTCTATTTTTTTTTCATGATTTAAATTAAATTTAAAAAAAATATTATATATAATTTGTTATAAGTATTAATTTTTTTTTAATGTAGAACAGTTTACTACTCATTATTCTTGATGTAATAAATATTTATCCATTCCATTTTCAATTTTCTTAACATCATTTTTTTTTATCAATTTCCATATAATCAATTCAATTTTCTTAAGATCATTTTTATATCAATTTCCATATAATCGATTTACGATGGCTTTTCAAATTTATTTGTATTCTTTTTTAAAAAAAATCTTTATATTGATTATTTGAAATTAAAAATAGAATATCTATTAAAATGGTTTACAAGGATGTATTATGTATGTAATTTATTATTTAAAATTAAAAATAAATTAGACATGAATATATGTGAGTAATTCATTATTTAAAATAAAAAATAAAATATCTATTAAGGTGGTTTACAAAATTTATTAATGGATTTATTAAGTAATTCATTATTTAAAATTAAAAATAAAATATCTATTAAAATGGTTTACAAAACTTATTAGAATAGATCTATCTTGTAAGTAAGTCATTCTTTCCTATCTTTTCATTACATATTATAGTGATGCAAAAATGTTTTTTAAATAAATTTATTAAAAAAAATTGGTCACAATTTTTAAGAAGCTTTTACAATTCTTACTTTAATAGTGAGGTCTTTGGAAAATAAAAATTTGTATCCCTCCTTTAAAGTAGCACTTAGATAGGAGCTCTTCATGCAATAAAAAAACTTTCTTGAAGTGTGATCAACATTGAATTGTATTCTATGTAGATATGGACAAATGATAATACATTGAAGCACTTCCTAAACTTATCCATTCATTATAGAATATAAAAAAACATTTTCTACTTGACACTTATTGTTAGGACAATCTATTAGCACCTTCCAATCTCCAAACATCTACAAGGTTTGTAGACCTTTGTCTATTGCTATTTTCAAAAGAAATCATAAAACATGATTTTGGCCTCTTTTAAGTTACTCAAATGGACATTCACAATAAATTAACATTCCTGAAAATTGTAGAACATAAGCATAATTATTCCCTTTGCATTAAGATATGAATGTATAAATGTCTTCAAAATAGTTCCAGTCTCCCAACACCTACAAGGTTTGTAGACCTTTATCCGTTGCTATTTTCAAAAGAAGTCATAAAGCATGATTTTGACCTCTTCTAAGATACTCAAATGGCCATTCACAATAAGTTAACATTCCTGGAAATTGTAGAACATAAGCATAATTATGCCCTGTGCATTAAGATATGAATGTATAAATTTCTTCCAAATAGTTCAGCATGCTCACTTAAATTGTAGACTCGGAGACAAGTGCATTATTTCCAAGAAAGCACATATTCACAATAACATCACTACCCTTAAGCATTAAAATTCAAAATATAGATAAGTAAACCCATGTTACTTATCTTTTATAAGTTACACTTGGGAAAATAGCTCCATGTGAGCATTTTTATTTCCAACCATAAGAACCATCTTCAATACTTTCCACCTTTGTGCGAGACATTAAAACAAGAAGGATAATTTACTAGATATGGATTTGGTTTCCTCATTTAATCTATTATCTAAAAATCTCATCCAATTAATCAACATAGCATAGATCTTTTTATTACAACCATCCCACTTGTCAAGCCACACCTTGAAATGAGATAAGAAGAGTGGAGAGTAGAAAAAATCAAGGTCAAGACCACTAAATTGCCCCCATTGATAACATAAGGATAGCTTAAATATCTAGTAACAGGGTGTCTAAAAACTATTCCAAGGCCTCTTTTGACAATGAGAAATCTTGGAGGAATCTAAGGTCCTTGTTATAAAAGAACCGATATTTGACGAGGAATATACGGTCCTTGTTATCAAAGAACCAATATTTGACCTTGAAGGTGAAGGCCTAAGAAGAAGAAAAGGGTATTTCATAAGATAAAGTCTCATGTACCAACTATAATTATTTCATGTAATATCAAAATACATGTTTATGTACTAAAATGATTTAACATGCACATGCGTATTAAACTAATGTGTTATAAGAAATGTTACACTGTTTCAAAAATGGTAATTTCCTATAAAGAAATGTTGATTACAACTTAATTAGGTGACTAGGTATGATACAATATGGTATCATAGCTACAAGTCACAATATTAGGGCTATATGGTCTAGAAGTCAGCTTCT
>JASDQU010437226.1:0-21597 GCA_032191745.1 Picea mariana | reverse complement strand
GACTATGTGTTTTGACCCTGGAATCTAGTTTACCTATGTTGAAATGATTACGGGGACTTTTTTATTATCATTGAAATTTCATCTGCAAATGGTTACAGGAATCCAGCATCTCCAAACACATATTAGTTCATTCATGGCCCAAAAAAAGCATTTCCAAAGGGCTCAAACTATATCACATTAAAGACCGGTTGGATAATTCCTCAAAGATTTTCTATAAAAAGAGGTCGTGGGTGCACTATATTTTCAAGAATCTATTTGTATTGTTATGATGTCTCTATTCTCCTACAATGAACCTCTTTCCTTCTTGAAGCATACTAGCATCATTTCATTGAGCTATTCACCTCACCTCTTGAGTGAATGAGCTTTGGATTTCTTCACCATTTCCTTTTAGTTTTATATTTGTAAGAAGATCTCTCTCATGGGGGATTCAAGAGCCCTCCCTTGGACAAAGAGAGGACCCATAAGTCTCCCTTTCTCTTTGGTGTTTGTCCACTAATAAAATCTATCCATTGGTGGCATGAATATTGGTCAATTGTTTGGCTGATTTTGGTTCTAATTTTCTTATGCACTTTAGTTTTGTTTCTTTAATTGTTATTAGCTTAGTTGTTTGTTTATTTCATGTGATTGATTCATTTGACTCATACACTAACTTCTGTCATGTTTAGCTGACCCAACTAGACTTGCAAGTGTCCCTCTTTTTCTCATTCAAGTGATGAAAAGGATACAACAGATTGGCGACTCCACTGGGGAAAGGTATCAATTTCCTCCCTATTTGGGTTGTTTGAGCACTTAATTTTTATCTATTTACCTTGCAGGGATCAAAACTGGCCCAAGCCTACCTACAAAAAGCTAAATTCAGAGATGGGATAAGAGAATTTCATTCAAAATTTTCTTCCCAGCCGTGTATCAGAACGTGTGCATGTTTTTCATCCCACAAGCGCGTCTTCCGAGCATGTGCACCAAAAGCATTGTGTTTCTCAGCACATTCTACGCACAATGAGCCAATAGGTCATTGTTTCTCTACGCATTGGCACCACATGCACCTTTGTCTAATCTGCGACCCGTGCATCTATCCAGAAATCCAACACTGTAAGGTTTTTTTGTGATATTTTGAAGGCCCCTAGCGTTCTAAATATTGATTCTATGCAATTTGTAATATCCACCACACTTATATTCCATGAAGGGTTAGTCAAAACATAGGCTTTTAGGGGGTTAAGAACCATATTTATCCTCTTTTTCTCTCATTTTTCCACATGGATGGCTTGTTTTGATTGTAAAAGTTAAGTTGGAATCATTCACTATCACATATATAAACACTTGCATTGGGACCAGAAATCAAACTTCAATCATTGAGTATGCTCTTCTCTCTCACCATAGAGTGATCTTGAGAATCAGAAAAAATGATTGAGGGAAGATTCCATCTCCCTTAAAGACAAAATATTTAGGAGAGGACAAAGCCCCCCTAGGGCTCCTCTTAGTTTCTTTTCAAAACATATTTAATTTTTAAGGGCCCATACATGTCCACATGTTGCAAAGTTAGATAGTTTTTGAAGCTACTTTCTTAGTTTACATCACTAGGGGAGTTTAAATATTATTTTAATGGGCCCATACATGCCCACATGCTTGCAATCTAGGATAGTATTTTGAAGCTTTCTTAGATTAAATCACATTAGGGAGTTTAAAATATTGGTAAGGACCATATGTCCACATGCTAGTTCTTTAGGGACTTTAAAATTCCGCAAGGTTGTATCAAGACTTGTAAAGGACCATGCAAAGTCCACATGCTGCAAGGTGACACATTCTATCACTTTCTCACACACAAAGTCACTACTCACTCACATAGTTTCATCTCGAATTGTGGAGGTTGAAGTAGGTTTCCTCTAAAGGGATTCTGAAACATCCCACTTTTTCTTGAAGAAATTATCCACTCCCACTTAATTCAAACGAGATTAGCTCACACCCCCAATCTCCCAAAAAAACACATCTAAATTTTTTCTCAAAAATCACAAAGTTTTCCTCCGCGGGAGGTGTCAAAAGAAATTTTTTAGTCTAGGTAGGATCTCGGGGATATGCATCCAAATAAATCCTCGTTATTTGGTTCTCACATCTTCAAACATTAGAAGTTGACAAATAGGGAACTTTAAAATCCACCAAGTCAAGTGTTCCTAACACCATAAGGAAGGGATATACCCATGAAGGGTCGAAGGCCGAGGTCTAGTTGTTCTATGTGTCCCCCCTTGAGGCACCCACCTCTTGGACAGGATCCATCCCGTGACCCATTTCTGAGGCCGAAAATCTAAATGTCGCAAATTGACCGAGGTACCTAGTGACTAAATTTTAGGACATCTACCCAAGTGCCAATTGTGGGCTGCAATTGCACCTTTATCATATTTTGTGTGGCTATTGGGAAATATCACCAGCTCGTTCGAGATATGCACCCTCTACCCCTCATTATAACTAATTATTTCATCCTTCCCTAGTTCCTCTTTTGATGGCTTTAGACCCCACTGTTGAGTACTATTGGAAGGTCCAATGCTATTTGAGAGGAAGGATGCTATGTCTTTTACGACATGAGCATTTGTTTTCTTTGTTCTTCCACGCAGACAGAATCCACCTACCCACATTGATGCTCTTGTGATTACATGCGATTGTGAGAAATATTGTAAAGGTCCAAGTTATACAAAGTCTCTTTTTCATTTATTGCTCTCGTCACCATTTTCAAACATTCACTTTGCTAGTCAGACATCATATGCGACCCACAGAATCCCCGTTGTTCTATATGCTTGCTAAATCTCCCTCCTATTCTAGGAGGAGTTCCTAGTCTTTCCAAATCATCGGCTCAACCCTCTCACACCCCTATGAGTTCTACTATCGTGGGATCAACTTTGCTTGGTTCCACTTTACCTGAGTCCAATTCCCAAGGCCATCCATCCACTATCTCTGCTTTACAAGGAAGCGAGGGGAAAACTTCTTCCCAAGGGGGAAGTACAACCTCAGCTAACCCCCCTCACAGGTCAGGTACACAAACCACTCACACCATTGTTGGAACTAATCCTCCACCTCCACTCCAGATTCCATACTTAGTCTCCCTCAACATACCAGATCTAAGCAAGCTCACAAATGATCCTATATTACACGACCCCACATGGCCTGCAATGCCTACCAAACTACCTTCGGACATTCCCAAGTTTAAAGGAAAGGTAGGAGAAGATCCCGCCAACCACATCATGACCTTCCACTTATTGTTCTCTTCAAACAACATCATGGATGACTCCGTTCGATTAAGATTATTTCAACGCACACTTATAGGTCCATGAGCCAAGTGGTATGTGGACAAAAAATCAGGGTCCCATGTGACTTTTGAATCTTTGGCCAAAGCATTTTTTACCTTCTTTAAACTACCAATTTGTCATGAAAATGGTCTCAAACTGCTATCTAAGTTCAAACAAACCTTAGCCACACATATCGCTAACCACATTCACAAATGGCGTCGGCGACATGGTTTATGCAAAGCAGAAACCACCAAGCAACAATGCCTCGATTGGTTTCTCGGATCACTCATCCCTCTCCTTTCCAAAGATGTGGCCTCCACCTTCCCCCAGTCTAAACAGGAAGCCATCAGCAAGGCTCAAAAGAATGACCTCATTTATGCATAGTTAGGATACTTATATACGGTACTACCTGACGCCTCGAGACCTGTACCATTCAGCCAGAACAAACCTGGGATGTTTCACTCAGTGGATGGATTAATTAGTACCATAGCACACCACAATCCGTACATCCAAACACCACCTATGTATGGTACACCCCAATATCCACCAATATATGGGGGACCCCTAGTTACCCTTTCCCCCCTTGCTAGCAGCCATACCCTGTTGTTCTCCCTCCACCCATGAGTGGACCCGCATCAACAACATTGATGCACCCGACAGTCCAACCAAGTTTTGGTACCCCCTCTACCTCAACTTACACCTTGAGCACTATTGAAATCTCTATGCCTTCCTATGCACCCTATAGATCATTGCCACAAAATAATCCGTATTTCCCATTTTTTGGCCCTCCACAGCCTATGGCTCCACCATAAGGACAAGCACATACTGGGGTTAACTTTGTTCAACCCTCTCCGATTCAGCAATTTCAAAATTTTGAACAACTGAATATGGAAAATTTGACCCATCAATCGAATAATGCCAAAAATAAAGGAAAAAACTGAAACAATAATAATCCAAGATCAGGGGGAAACAACCCCCAACAAAACCAACCTACTAGGGGAAACTAGAACTAGGGGAACTAGAATCCCCAAGGGGGAAACAACAATAAACGCCAAGGGAGAAACAACAACAATAACCTCCAAACAAACTTTTGTTGTGCCCTTTGCAGTGAGTATGGCCATTATACTCACCATTTCCCCCAAATTTCTGACTTTAAGAGGATGAAAGAATCCGTGAACGGACCACGTCCCCTAGCACCGCCTGCCCCTCAATAAGCCCCACAACAATATGTGCAACAACCACCCCTAGTTGTGTTGCAAAACCCTATTCCACACCAAGGTGAGATGAATACCCAACAGGAGATGCACCCTACCCCACCACAGATGGGACAGTACCAAAACTCTGGGACTCCCATGGATCCCAACATCCTCCTCACTAGCGAAGAAGAGATTCTTCTACAAACATGCAATCATCAATACAATGCACCCCCTAAATACACTCCCACCACTTCGACAGCAATTCCAGTTACCATCGGACCACCTTTGATGATTCCACGCCCTAACACTAAACCACCCATTTGTATTCCTTGCATCCCATTACGACAGAATGTTAACAATCCTCAGGTTAGGGCGACACACAATTACAGTCTGGTCGATGACTTGGCGCAATCTTCTGTAGCCATGTATGTCTTGGAGGTCCTCCAAACTTGTCCCACTCAACGAAAGTCATTTCTTTCCGCCTTGGGGGTAGACGACCCTGCTGATACTAGACTCATCACATTTGATCTAGATAGTGGATAACCCTGTCTCCCCGCTTTGGTAGCTTTCCAGATACCAGTCAAAATTTGGAACATCACAATTCATCGATGTATCATTGATGAAGGTGCATCCACATGCATCATGTCCAAAATTGTATGGAAGAAACTTGGCTCCCTTGAGCTAATACCATCTGCCATTACTTTGAGAGATAATTATGGATGACCATCCTCTCCTGAAGGGCTCTTTCAAAATGTCCCCATTGAACTCGGGGGAAAAACCATCCTTATTGACATTGAAGTTATTGATGCCCCACTTGATTACAATATATTGTTCAGACGTAGCTACATGTACACTATGAAGGCAATAGCCTCTTCTGTGTTTTGAATGATTATGTTCCCCCACAAGGGGAATATTATCACCATCAATCAAGTTTCACATTATGAGCCTAACCCTTCCTCCAACATCGATATCATCCTACCTTTTTTCCACACTAATTTCGACACCTACCCACTCATCGATATGGGCCCCAAAATATTCAAAGATCCATCATTGTTGGGGACATACCACAGAGCACCCCCGCTCATATACCCTTCAACTCAAGTATGTGTCATCTCTTCCAATGGAACTAAAACTGGAGATACCATTCCTCCCATGGAGGCTTCTTCACTCCCTGACATCCCACTAGTTGCAGAACTCTTACCTTAGGAATCCCCTGAGAACTCTCCAACACCACTTGTTCTCGATTTCACTCTCCCCTAGGGTCACATCCCAGTTTGGGAGACAGTTCCTCAAGCCATTACCCAAATCCCCTTCTTCTACCCCCCACCGAGCGTACAATATTTCCAGATAGCCGCAACACTTACCCTTTCTAACATGGTGCTTGCTATTCCAGTTTGGTATCTACACCCACTTAAGATGGTCCCTCAAACATCCCTCCCTCCCCAAACCGAGGGAACCCCAATGAAGATCCCAATCCTAACTCCAATGACACCACACCCCCCCCACTCAACAACACCACTGCTACAGTTGGAGGTATAAGGAAGAATAAAGAGCCCATCGCTCCACTCCCCCACCCCGAGTTCAACCTCATTGCACACTATGCGAGAAAGAAGGACACCCCACCAATAGATGTTCCTCTCTCCCCGAGCTATGCAATTTAATCCAACTCCCTTGAGCAACCACACCACTCGTCACTTCATCCAGTGCACTTATTACTACCACCACATCCCCTACTATAAGTATCAAAGGGCTGCGAACCAAATTCACATGTGCCATCTATTCAGAGTATGGCCATTACACCCACCATTTCCCTGTGCTACCTCAGTTTTGACATATGCTATCAGAAGTATGCCAGACCTTTCAGAATAAACCCGCTCCATCCACGTCATCAAGTACCCATGTCACTAAAATCCATTATGTCATGACCTCAGTCAACAAATGGATTAGATTCCCTTTCTCTCTTTGTGAATCACTTGACCATTTCACATACCAATGTCCTACGATCATTGAATATAGGCGTCGTTAAATGGGCCTTATTCAAAATCCTACACCCACCCCACTTCCAGTGACACCAATGATTACCCCTATTCCATATCTAGATATTGTTCAAATTATCTCTTCTGAGCCTGAGGCACTCCCCACGCCTCCATGGTTCATGGATAGCCTATATGAGGATTTGCCCCCAAATCTTCTCAAATCTCTGGTTCATTTTCCTACAGAAATCTTACGCCCGACTACAATTTTAACCCACAATATCTCGATATTTAGTTTATGTCAAGTGAACCATCGCAACCTCCTTGTGCCACCCCCTCTACATCTTCACCACCGGAAGACAATCACACAGTGACACTCTCCATTGTTACTCCCCTGGATCCCCTATATTCTCACCAGTTCCACTGCGACGAAGATATCCTCGAGGAATTAACTTCACCTGATTGCCCATGGAATGCACTCCATCATAGATCGCTCTTTCTCTCACAGGAATCCTTTGAGCCCCCTAGCCAACACTCCATATACGCAATCGAAGCCAAAGATTTTATTCCATACAGGCATATAGACTGGTTCGAAAACCTTATCTCTACCCTCAACGCTTTTGAACAAGGCAACATGGCCAACATTTCACCCACTATCAAAATCAATATTTCCATCAAACCTGGAATCGTAGAAGAAATCACCATTGGCTCCGCATGCTCTCCTGAAGAACTTGCAGCTTACAAAGCTCTCTTATAGGAATATCGGGACATTTTTTCTTGGTCATACATAGATATGCCCAGCCTCGATCCTTTTATTTCCAAACATTCTATAGACACATGGCATGATATCACAGATGTGCGACAAAAGAAACGCCCACTGCACCCATCCAAAGCAGCGGCCATCAAAGCCGAAATTGAAAAATTACACACAACAAGGTTCATATACCCCATCGTATATATGTCATGGGTCCCTAACCCCGTCCCTGTCAACAAAAAATAGGGCATTATTCGCATCTGCGCTGAATTTCGCAATCTCAATCACGACTGTCCCAAAGACTTCCCAACGCCTTTCATCGACCAAATTATCGATGATTGTGCCGGTCACAAGGCCTTGTCCTTCATGGACGGTTTATGTGGCTACAATCAAATTCAAATTCATCTAGCAGACCAGTACAAAACCGCATTCACTACCCCGTGGGGTGCTTTTGCATATCATGTCATGCCTTTTGGACTCAAGAACGTCGGTGCGACATTCCAACAGTCCATGATGTACATTTTTCATGATCTAGCTCATATCATCCTTGCGTACTTGGACAACCTTACCGCTCGATCCAAGAAATGCACTCAACATCTAGATGACTTAAAATTTGTATTTCAACGGTGTCATCAATACAATATCCGCTTGAACCCCCTCAAGTGTGTATTCTACATCACCCTTGGGTGCCTCCTTGGGTTCATCATATCCCAATGCGACATCACAGTAGACCCCCTCAAGGTCCCACGGGATCAAGATCATAGAGTAGATCAGGATCCCTCCACCTACACAGTCACAGTCCCTGGGTCACCATCCATCCTCACCCTTTGGGGAGCATTTTTATCACATCAAACACAGGTACGCATGCTCATGTTCGAAGTTATCGAATAACTGTTATATGTTCTTTATCTTCGTATATTATTCATGTCAGGTATTCAGTTTTTATGTGTGCAGGTGCTTGGTCATCATGCATCAACGCAGCCCCTTCAGGTATATGATCGACACTTTCATGTGATCATTCCCTTTTAATATCAATTGCATCTCCCAGTCACACCTTTCGAAATTTTCCTATAGGAACCTCACATCTAGATCTGCATTACTATCACCTCCACTACATTTCAAGTATTTTCACCCGATAGCATTCTCCCCCACATGAGTTGTCCCATTCATAGTCCCCTTTGGCACTTTGACACTCATGTTACTTTCACCCCCTAGGGATGGAAGTCCCAATAGTCATACGCATGTTCGAGAATCAGCCACATACTTCTTCTCCTCATTATACTATCCTTACCAATGGACTCTGAGGATCTCTCATCATGGTTTCACTTTGACTGCACCCTCACAGTATCATTAAACTTCCATTTCATCCACAATCAGTTTTCCCATCTGCAAATTCCCCTCCATTCATTTACCTCATACAGAAACCCACCCATGGGGCCCCCACCCTCCACCAATTCTTCCTCCAACCTGCACCCTCACAAGCCAATCCATCTTGCACTAGGGCACCCATTTCTGTATCTGCACGTTTATCCCACCTGATTCTTTGTTCATTCAGTAATTTTACAAAACCTTTATTTCTAGCATTTACATAGTTTTTGTTGTCGCCTTTAGAGACCTTCCTTTCCCGGCAAAGCAAACCCTTTCACCCTTGGTTGGGGCATCCTGTTACATCTTACTCTTTTTGACATCGTCCATAAACCCCGAGTATCCCACAGTCTAGGTACCACCGATCTCTGAGTTTGTCCACTTTGTCACGCCTTGTTGGCAACCACTAATTATTTTTTATTCTTATCACAATCAAAGTTCCCACAGATAAATTTTAGCTTTCTGTAGCTTCCATCACCTCCCATTTGTAAATGTTTATATTTTTGAGTTTCGAAGCGATGATTTGGTTAAAGCATACCTTATTGAGTTTTCATGTGCATTTCATTTGTTTTGTTTTGTTTTAAATTCATTACTGTAAACATGAATTTAAACATAAAACTTGGCTTGGTTTCGTATCTTTTACCTTAGAAATATCATTTTAAAGGTACCATATATGTTTAAAACTCAAGACTTATGAATTTATTGATTATTACACTATCAAAATGTTTGTAGTATTATGGGTATCATGACTTCATTGGTTCTATAGTTCATTGTTGAAATGTTTGAATGCACAAGAACCTTGGTTAATTGTTGATATTGTTCTCATGAGTTCAACAGTCATATTATCCTTCATGTAAATTGGTACAACCATGTTGTACTTGTGTTTTCGTTTCACCTTGCTGGCCCGAAACATTAATGAGACCATTCATTATGCGTATGGGGTTTTGTAATCTGTAGGACTTGGCACTCATCGTGAGAAATGGTTTGGAATTTTACGAACCCTTTGGTTTTAGTACTCCCTAACTCTCTTGTTCGAGTTATGATAACCCCTCAAACTCTATGATTTTTGTGTCATTACCTTCCACTTAGAACTGTCTCTCTTGATCGTCTGTTGGGAACCTAAACCTATCCCTTGTGATATTTGTTGTATACTTGTCATAGTGGTAATGGCACCCGTGATTCGTATCGAGCCGAACAAATGCCAAGATTTCCTATCCTGTGATGACACTATTGACAACCTAAAGGCTCATGGGTGGGATGTGTTCCTCAAGAAGTTTGAAGGCTACAATCTCTCGGTTTCACAAGCCTTCGCACAAACTTTTGACGGTTTCAGGGTGAAGGTTGGGGATATACAGTTGGAATTAATAGAGGATTCCATGAGCAAGGTGATAGGACTTCCATTAAAAGGCAAGAGGTGGTTTAAGAATGCTAAAATAGAAGATGTCCCATGGAGTTTATTCATGGCTTCCTGCAAAACCACTTGTTGTACAAAAGGTATTCCTATTGCTCTGCTAAAACCTAGATGCCACAGTCTCCTTTTAATTCTGAAGCAGTTTGTTACATGTGAAGGCCGATATGGGCTGGTTTTTCTGTACCACATCTAGTTTCTTATGATTTTCATAGGGTTTGAGTTGGATATGCCTTTTTACCTGTTAATGAGTCTATACAAAATGTCTAAGCGGTTTAAGGGACAGAGTATCAATTCAAGTTTGTTTCACCATGGGCTCGTTAAAATCTTGTTGGTTTATCACTTGTCGAAAATAGGCAACAATTGGGAGACCTTTTTGAGATGAAATGGCTTCACCTAGGTCAATGATAAAATCATCCCTCATTTATTTGTAAACCCTAATTTGGACAAACCACTAAATGAAAGCCAGGTTGTCAATTCATTTGATGGCTCATAACTTAATGAACAAATTTTTATAATTGATGAAACCCCTGTGGATAAGGAATTACCATGTAGGTTCTCGCCTAGAATATCTCTAGAATAGGTAATAATTGAATTAAAATAAAAGGGCCATCCTATGCCTATGAATGATTCTATTTTAAACGATAATGATAAATCGGCTGTGAAGAATTTATGTAAGGGAAAGAAGCCACAAAGCACGGATTTAAGTTTCAGGAATAAGAATGTTGGTCATTTGATTTCTAGAAAACTAAGAAATTGAAAGGGTAATCCTTTGAGCTCAATCGATCCGATCGAGATCAATGATCGGTGTTCAGATCGAGAGATAGACGATTTCTTGGCTCATGAAGACCCAGAAAATCAGTGTTCCAGGAAAGAGGTTGTTACCCATGTTGAACAGTATGACTTCATGACTAATTTACCACTATGTCTTAAGGGAAAACAAGGTTTTCCAGGTATCGGTCACGACCTGGAACAAACCACAGGTAAAAATGAAGCACCCATTGTCGAATGTGTTCCATGTTGATCTGCCATTACCCAGATCCACTGTGATAGTTGTCTCGGTTGGATAGAGCATTACTATATAGATGTTCTTCTCTTACAAGCTCAAGTCAAACTCTTGTCTTCTCAAAATGCTCTGTTGAAATAAGAGAACCTTGACTTGAAGGCACACACACAGAGGGATAATAAACGATTCAAGAAGGCCAGTAATATAATCATTAAGAACACAACCAGTTTCAAAGAAATTATAAATTATGAACTATCAGATCCCTCTTTGGCTAATTTATAATGGTAAAACGATTTTGTTTTTATTTTATTCAATTATGTTATGAAAAATCAAAATAGGTAGATTTAATTTCTGATTTCATTTGCTAAAAATAAGACTAGCTACAAAATCTATGATTTTGTAGCCAGTCTCTCTTGAATAATAATTAGTAATTGTTTTTTCTAAATATCAAATCAGTTTTTCTATTTCAGGAAATGGACGATTATGTTGTTGATTGCATGGAGAAAACACTTTGAATCATACGCTCAAATATTCAGTAGTTTCTGTCTTTTTTTATGTTTATAAAAATTTGGCTTATTTTGACAAAACCAACTCATGCATGAGTGGTTACTATTTTCACTATTTTTGTAATATTATCTATTTTTTGTCGATTCAACTCTATCTTGTATGACATGAGAATTTGAATCTTGAACTAGTTTAAATACTGTTCACTCTTGGTAGTGAAGACATCTTTGATTTGGAAACATTATGGACATATAACTTTCAAGACTAAAATGGACAAGCTATTCACTCCTTGGATTTAGACCAGTGTGGCGCTTACCCATTACGTTTTTCCTGTTATATTATGGAATGTTATTACATTTATACAGCTTTAGTCTTGTTTTCGTATGATATTTCATAGTATTCAGCACTTTAATTCTGATTGTAATTTGTTGTTCATATATTACATCTGTGATCATTATTTCATTTAAATATCATTGATTTATGCTTGATGTTAAATGATGTATTGCATGAATGCTTTATATTAAATTTCTTTTACTATAAGTGCTCATCATTACAAGATCACCAAATCGGTATGTTTATTACTCTGTTCTTATATTCATGCTCCAAAAACACCTTTGATTTTGTTATGGGAGTATTAGCACCAGCCTATTACATGTTTTTGTCACAGGCAGGATAGCTGGGATTTTGAATTGCACAGAGACATAAACTCATTAGTTTATTAATCTTAGGTTAGTTTACTCATGTTATATTTCTTTTATTAGTTTATTTATCAATGAAATAAGAATAATTTAAATTGGCTTTGACTGTTATTCTGTTCTTATTTCAAATTTTGTTTTAATTAGTATTCTTTAGTTCTTTAGATTTTAAATATTAAACGGAAAATATAAAATGTATGTGCTTTCTTTATCTACTTCATAAACACTTTCAAAAAACATCAATTTCCCAAGATATCCAGCAAAACTTGCAAATTGTATATACATTGTTCAAAACCATATGCACATATCCATACTTCTATTTTTGTAAATTATTGAACTTACATTTTTATTATCATAGCTTTATAGGCTAATTTCATTTCTTTCATATCTAGGACTCTAGTTAGCTAACTGAGCCATTAAACCTGTCAGGTCGTTTCATTCCAAACGGCTTGGGTTATTTAGACAACCCCGGTCTGGATTTGACCTTTCAGTTGATGGTGTGTCATATACACCCGTCAAAAAATGGCGCTAGAAGGAGGGCCTGAATTAAATTGATGGAACATGGAGGTCGCAAGACTCCTCCCCCACACACTCGCACTCCTGTTGTAATGCGTAGCCGCTTAGAAAATAACGTTACACTTGAAACAACAACTACCTCAAATGATAACCCTGATATTCTTCTTGAACCAATGACACTAGTTCCTCAAGGGGTTGACGTCCAAGAAATTGTTTGTCAATCACTAATAAGAACTCATAGTGCCTTAGCCCATATCAGACAACCTGGTAGGCCACTTAATCAACCCCTTGACTTCAGAGATATTCAACAACAGCTTCAAGGCACTAGTCTGCCCGAAAACCCTTTAGGTAGTAATACTACCAATCCTACTGAAACACCTATCCTTGGAGTCGGAGGATCTGGTATGCCACCTTCCCCACCTGGTTCATCTCCATCCTCTTCAAGAGGAGAGTCTTCAGACAAAGGTAGTTCTTCATCAGAACCATCTCAACCTTCGACACCACTAACTCCCATGGAAAACCAAAATAACCCTTCCATACCTTGGCTCGATCAAGATGTTGTGGTTGTACCTAGACCCCAACACCCATTACCAAAACATTCGTAGAAATGGTTGCCTAAATTTGATCCAGATTCGAAACAATCTGCTAAGGATCACATCAAAAAATTTATGTTGGTCATTAAACTCTGAAGTGTTGAACACGAGGATGTAGTATGCAGATTATTTCCTTATAATTTTGAGGGAAATGCCTCCACGTGGTATTTTTCTTAGCAACCCCAAACCATCGTCTCTTGGGACAAGTTTGAAACTTGTTTTTTGGAAAAATTTGGAGATGATAAATCTCCCGAATTCTTGGTTATGGAACTCTCCAGTTTAAAAATCAATCCTAAGGAAAAAGTGAAAGACTTTACAATATGCTTTGTAAACCATCTTAGAAGCACATGATAATTCTACTTTTGTTCCTCCTAAAAATTATGAAAATGTAATAGAGGAAGAGGCACCAGAAAATGAAGACTCATCTCCCCCTTTTTTCAGTCACTTTTCGGACAATATTTTTCAAGCGAATTTTGAAATTGTTCACCCTTATAACACAAGAAGCCAAACGCAAAACAAACCCCCTTCTGAAGTGAATAAAAATGTGTTTCTGAAACAATCAAAACAAGTTGAAATTAAACAAATCTTAGCAGCCCAAATTTTAGAATATGATTTAATTGAATATCTAAAAAAATTGAGCGCTAATATTTTTGTTTTTGAACTGATGAAATTTCCCCTTATTTTGCAGAAATTGCTTCAAAGCATCGCTGAAAACAATAAAAAGAGCGATCCTAGCAGCAAAAAATTAGCAGAAATTATTTCAAACCCAGCTAAAATTGTCCCAACTAAAATGACATCTAAACCACCAGATAAAAGGGACTTAGTAGAAAAAACTATAGCAAATGTAGATAAAACTGTTTTAGGGACAACACCAAAAAAACAACAGAATTCTGTTGTTAACACTTGGAAAAATGTCCTGCCTTTTTTGTTAACCTTTGAAATTTTTAATAGGAATGTACATAATTGTATGGTCGATTATGGTACATCATCAAACTTGATGCCTCTATTTGTGTGCCAAAAAATTAATGCATAAGTTAAACCTTCTAATCTTAAAATCATTCAGCTAGATCGAACAAACGTTAAAGTAATTGGTGAGCTTAAGAATGTGTTGATTAGACTATCGTCCAATCCTAAGGTTCATCAGCTAATTGATATTATCATTGTTGATGTCCCTGAAGTTTATGGCTTGTTTTTAAGCAAGGATTGGTCAGAAAAATTGCATGGTTACTTTGCCACAGATTGGTCTCACTTGTGGCTACCTAAAAATGGACAACCCAACAAAATCAGGATAAATAGAGAACATTATCTTAAGCATACCATAACATATCTGAATGATACAAATGAACCTTTTGTTACATCTTCTAATTCATTTGAAACGCAGGGAATGAATACCTTCTTTGGTAATTTCATGACTGAAATCTCTCCTATCATTGATCCTGCACAACAATCTGAAGTTGTAACCTATACACAGACATCAGCTTTGCCAAGTATGCCAAGTACTTCCAACGATGCACATATATGGTCCTTATACTTTGACGGATTCAAATCCAAAGAAGGAGTAGGCATTGGTTGTGTACTCATCGATCTTGCAGGTAATAAGACTTTCAATGCTTGTCGATTAGAGTTCGAATGTACTAATAACACGGCCGAGTACAAAGCACTTCTACAAGGACTTAGGAAAGATTTGGATATGGACGTGCAGAATTTGATAGTATTAGGTGATTTTGAAATCATGGTTAAGCAGGTAAGAAATGCCATACATTTCTTATCACCACATCTGAAAAGCTACGAAACAGAGGTATGGAGTTTAATGCATAAATTTTTAGCATTCAACATAAATTCCATTCCTAGATTGAGTAATTTAGAAGCTGATTTATTGGCCAATGTTGCTTCTAAAATATTTCCCATTGAAGGTCTTTCCTCCAATGCTTTTTCAATTGAATTATTGTTCAAGCCATCGATATCGGATAACATCACAAGTTGGAGAGTATTCGATGATGACCAGCAGATTGTCAACTTTCTACATATGGAGGACACCTTCCAAGGTGTAGTCATTGATGAAGGTACTCACGATGAGAACCTATGAAACTTCATGGTAATATATGATCCTTGATCTCCTGAATCGACATCTGAGCTAGTAAACTCTATCCCTAGATCTGTCGTAAGACTAGAGAAATTTTATGATTTGCATGATAAATTTAGAGGGGCAGTAAATTGTAAAACTAACAATTCTTCTTTGATTTATGAAATGGTTAATTTAGGAACAAAGGATAATCCTCAAAATATTAATCTGGGAAAGGGATGTTTCGAGCAAGAAAGATCTATTTTTATAAAGCTATTTAAATAATTTAAACATGTTTTTTCTTGGACGTATGATGACTTGAAAACATTCGACCCTAACATCATACAACATGTTATCCCCATGAAACTCCAGATGTAGCCTTTTCAACAGAAATTGAGGAAGATGCATCCTAAATTGGAACCCACTATTAAAAAATAACTAAACAAATTACTAACTGCAAAAATGATTTTCCCGGTTAGGCACATGCAATGGGTGTCTAATTTAGTCCCTGTAAGGAAGAAAAGCGGTGAAATTCGACTCTGTGTCGATTTTCGGAACTTAAAGCGAGCATCTAATAAAGACAACTACCATGTTCCGCCAATGGAACAAATCCTAAAATGGATGTCTGGTTTTGAACGATTATCTATTGTAGATAGTTTTTCGGGATACAACCAGGTCCTTATGTCTCCCTCAGACCAGCTTAAACCCACCTTTCGCACTCTATGGGGCACTTATGGCCATAGGAAAATGCCTTTTGGACTGGTAAATGTCGGTGCCACTTTCCAGAGAGCAATGGATATTTATTTATGTGGCCTCATTAACCAGCCAGTCCTAGTATATCTTGATGATGTCACCATCTTCTCTAAAAACAAGAAAGATCACTTGTCTCACCTCAGGGTTATCCTGGAATGATGCCGCAAGTTTGGCATATCTCTCAACCCTAAGAAATCGGTCTTTGTAGTAGAGCAAGGAAAACTGCTTGGGTTTATATTGTCTAAGGATGGAATGATTATTGACCCTGAAAGAACCCAAGTTATTGCTAAACTCCCCCCTCCTTCTTCCAAAAAATCCATGCAATCCTTTTTGGGAAAGATTAATTTTGTCAGAAGGTTTGTCCCAAGCTTCTCGAAAATGGTAATACCGTTACAAAATTTAATTAAAAAAGATGTTTTTTATCGTTGGGGACCACAAGAAAGTCAATCTTTTGACTCAATTAGAAAAGCAATAATAGAATCCCCTTCCTTGATGAGTCCCTATTTTTCTCGATATTTCACTCTTTACACCTTTGCTTCTGACCGATCTTGTATTGTTGTACTTACGCAGAAAAATGTTGAAAGTAATGAAATACCCATTGCCTTCATGAGATCGGATTTTAAAGGGGTAGAGCTTAATTATCTAGCAGTAGATAAGCAGGCATAAGTTGTTTTCAAAGAAATGAAACACTAGCAGTCTTACCTGTTGAAATCCAGAACCAAGGTTATTGTTCCTTACCCTGCTGTGAGAAACTTGTTAGTACAAAAATAGCTTGGTGAAAAAAGGGAAAATTGGATGACTTCATTACAGGAATATGACATTGAAATAACCCCTGCACAAATTGTTAGAGGTCAAGGCTTGTGTAAACTAGTGTTTGATTCACTTGAAATACAAAAAAGTCAAATAAACACCTCAACTGTGAATGAGCATAATGAAAAACAATTCACTCGTGCGCAAGTCACTACCAATTCTATGTATGACAACATTAAATTTTATTTAACGAATGGATATGCTCCCTGAAATCTTAACCCTAAAAATAGAAGAGCACTTAGGCTCAAATATGCATCTTTCCAGTTAATAAATGATGTATTATTTTGAAAGAACTTTGATGGTGTTCTTCTGCGTTGTTTAGAAAAGGAAGAGTCAGAAAAAGTGATATTTGAACTTCATGCAGGTGAATTCGGTGGTCACTTCGGTGGAGATACCACCACTCACAAAGTGCTAAGATCTGGGTACTATTGTCCTACCTTGTTTAAATATGCCTATACACTGTGTCATAAATGCATAATCTGCCAAAAATCTGCAGGTCGAGTGAAAAGGCAGCATTCCCTTTGTAGCCTGTTATTGTAGATTCACCTTTTTAGAAATGGGGCCTTGACATCATAGGACCAATTAATCACTCTTCTTTGCAGCAGCACAAGTATATCCTTATAGCAATGGATGATTTTACTATATGGTCTGAAGTTGTACCTTTGAAAGCGGTGAACACAAATCAGGTAGTATCTTTCCTGAACTCTCATATCATCACTCGATTCAGCATTCCTGAATGTCTGTTTTTTTATAACGCCTCTTACTTTTAATCCCTTGATATGAACATTTTTTCTCTGGAAAAAAGGATTAAACTGAGGTATTCTGCAAGATACTACGCTCAAGGAAATGGCCTAGCAGAATCAACAAACAAAAATTTAATCAAGATTATTAAAAAGACAGTTTCAAAAAATCACAAGAACTAGCACAACACACTGTATATTGCACGCTGGGATGATAGGGTAACACCAAAATCTTATGTTGGTAATTCCCCTTTCTACCTCATATACAGAAGAGAAGCTATTCTCCCCCCGCATGTCTTACTCCCTTCTCTCTAGTTGTCGCAGAAATTTCAAGAAGAGGAGTGTCCCCCTCTAGAAAATCGAATTAATGCCTTATTAAAACTAGAGGAGGTGGGAACTCAAGCGAAGCAGAAACTGGATTAGCACTAGCAAATTGAAAAAATCTGGTATGATTCAAATTCATCTTTAGACATAAATTTTGATGTCAGAGATCTGGTTCTCAAGTGGGATAAATCCCACGAGGGTAAGGGGGAACATACCAAGTTCTAGAATCTGTGGCTGGGACCATTTGTAATTTCTAAAAAATTGGGTTCCAGCTCTTTCCGTCTGCATAATTTAGAGGGATAGCCAGACACTTTCCTAGTGAATGGTTAGGCCCTCGAAAGGTATTTCACCTGATGATTTCTATTCCACTCTTTCGTAAATATTTTTAATTTTCTTTTCTGTTTTTTATTTTGGTTCTTTTCATTTTGCTTGATTTCGATTTGTTTTATAAATAATTATGTTTGAGTCACTATCTCATTCATGGAAGGGAATCAAAATTTTTGTTCATTAGAAGAAGTTGATAACTTCCCAAGCAACTGAGCAGTAAGTGCTAAAACTCAGATCAACAGAAGTGAATTTTTTTTCAAATCAATGTTTTTGGTTTCTCCTTTAGAATACAAGTAGACACGATTATCATTAATAAGCTTCTAACACTGTCCCTGTTTTAAGGAAAACAACTCAATTGTACCTTTTCGTCCTCGAGATGGTTTCCTAACAGAAATCTAAGTGTCCAAAGTATGATAAAGGTCATCAAAAAGGAGAATGATTTTTAAATGATCGAAATCATGATGCCAAACTATGAGATTTTTAGTATCACCCCGCCCTCTTGAATATTATTGTGTTCTACAAATTCTAAACAAATTCTAGACGGTTGAAAGCACGGTAATGTGTGGGAAGTGTATGTAAACTCGTTGGGACGTTGAACAAGTATGTTGGTAGCAGGTAAATGCATGCATGATACCAAGGCAACTGCGTCGGGGTATTGAACAGGCCTGCTAGCAGCGAAGCAATGTCAGGTTTACGAAGGTCCTCAAGTATGTTTTCAATTTGATCAAAGTGCAAAGATGTCCCATATCATGATTGGATGACTCTTGGACAGCCTAGAGGCACTAGAGTGGGTTAAATGACATCCCTACCGAAGCTATGAATGCATGCTGGAAGCAATGGCCCTGTCAACAACATCGAAGCCAACTGCATAAACAATTGCTACACTCGTAATCTAAGTTAGATATCAGATTACATTTTTTTTTAGACAGAAATACATCTGATGCTAAACTGCGTTATTTTCTGAGTTATGATCGAAATGCTTGACCTGTTGTTAATTGTTTCTAAGAAATTCATTTTATCTTATTCATCTTAAGATGAATTTTCTGGTGATGCAGAGATAACTGCTTCGCCCAATATGTCTCCATTGTTGGCAGCCACTAATTATTTTCGATTCTTATCACAATCAAAGTTCCCACAGAGAAATTTTATCTTTTTGTAGCTGCCATCACCTCCCATTTGTAAATGTTTATATTTCTGAGTTTCGAAGCGATGATTGGGTTAAATCTTACTTTATTTAGTTTTCATGTGCATTTTCATTTGTTTTGTTTTGTTTTAAATTCATGACTGTACACATGAATTTAAACATAAAACTTGGCTTGGTTTCATATCTTTTACCTTAGAAATATTGTTTTAAAGGTACCCCTATATGTTTAAAACTCAAGACTTATGAATTTATTGATTATTACACTATCAAAATCTTTGTAGTATTGTGGGTATCATGACTTCATTGGTTCTATAGTTCATTGTTGAATTTCTTTGAATGCACAAGAACCTTGGTTAACTATTGATATTGTTCTCATGAGTTCAAAAGTCATATCATCCTTCATGTAAATTGGTACAACCATGTTGTACTTGTGTTTTAATTTCACCTTGTTGGATCGAAACATTAATGAGACCATTCATTATGCGTATGGGGTTTTGTACTCTGTAGAGTTTGGCACTCATTGTGAGAAATGGTTTGGAATTTTACAAACCCTCTGGTTTTTGTTCTCCCTAACTCTCTTTTCCAAGTTATGATAGCCCCTAGACTCTGCATTTTCTGTGCCATTACTTTCCACTTAGACCTATCTCTGTTGATCATCCATTGGGAACCTAAACCTATCCCTTGTGATATCTGTTGTATCCTTGTCACATTGGTAATGGCACCTGTGGTTTGTATCGAGCTGAACGGATGCCAAGTTTTGATATCCCATGATGACGTTATTAATGACCTGAAGGCTCATGGGTAGGATGTGTTCCTCAAGAAGTTCAAAGGCTACAAGCTCTCGGTTGCACAAGCCTTCGCACAGACTTTCGACAGTTTCAGGGCCAAGGTTGGGGATATACAGTTGGAATTAATAAAGGATTTTATGAGCAAGGCAACAAGAATTCCATTAAAAGGAAAGAGGTGGTTTAAGAATGCTAAAATAGAAGTTGTCCCATGGAGTTTATTCATGGCTTCTCACAAAAACACTTGTTGTACAAAAGGTATTCCTATTTCTCTATTAAAACCTAGATGGAACAATCTCCTTTTAATTCTAAAGCAGTTTGTTACATGTGAAGGCCGATATGGGTTGGTTTTTCTTTACCACATCTGGTTGCTTATGATTTTCATAGGGTTTGAGTTGGATATTCCCTTTTACCTATTAATGAGTCTTTACAAAATGTCTAAGCGCTTAAAGTGACAGAGTATCAATTCGAGTTTGTTTCACCACAGGATCGTTAAAATCTTGTTGGTTTATCACCTGTAGAAAATAGGCGACAATTGGGAGACCTTTCTGAGCCGAAATGGCTTCACCCAGGTTGACGATACAGTCAGCCCTCATTTATTTGTAAACCCTAATTTGGATAGACCACTGACTGAAAGCCAGGTCGTCAATTCATTTGATGGCTCAGAACTTAATGAAAAAGTTTTTATAGTTGATGAAATGATCCATATGGATATCGGTAGCCACCCACCTTTTCCAACTAGCTCAAACATTTTTCTGGCAATTTTGGTAATTACTATTTTTAGTAGTTTTCACTTCCAGAGCTATTTTGAGGCCCTAAACGATGTTTTTTGGGAAAACAAGTTTCCAATATGCAAGTTTCTTTGATATTTTGCCTAAAATGAATCTCCTTGATGATACCTTTCCAATGGGCTATCATGCGCCTAAAACAGAGATCGTATGCAAAAGTTACGACCCCGGGAAGTTGATGTACTAACTTACCCAAACATGGCCCACATGACTTTTGGTGCTTCATCTCCTAGGGTTAGGTTTTTGGATGCCTAGGTTTTTTGACATTCCTTCTTATTGTAAAAAGGCCTTCAGAGCCTCATTGTAATCATCTTCTTGTGAATGAACGTTGTCGTCACATCTCTTCTCAAAGATAAGCCGCCACCATTCTAGCAAGCTTGTTTCTGCTGTATTTTACAGTTTTCAGCTTATTTCGTTATTGAATAAGAAACTAGTTTTACTGTATCTCTGTTATTTTGTGTTAAGAACCTATTAATAATCTGTATTCATTTCCTTACATTTATAAAACCATGATCAGTGGTATCAAAGTGGTCTTCTCCTTGTCATCTTAATGCATGTCCCCAAGGAGGTCGGAGTACAAAG
>JASDQU010437225.1:70128-89911 GCA_032191745.1 Picea mariana | reverse complement strand
GATGCCTTGTACAAATGAACCCCAAGGTTTGGAAAATATGTTCAAAGCTATCCTCACCATAAAGTCTGGATCCACAATCTCTCTGACCACTGCTAACTCATCTTTGATCTGAGTGTATCTGCCTAAGTATGATGTGACTGTCTCGAATTCGAGCATCTGAATGCTCTTGAGCTTCTCTTGTAGAACCATCTTTCGGTTCTGGTTGGGACTCTGGTAAAGCTTGCACAAGGATGCTCACATCTCAAATGCATAGTCTTTACTAGTTAGATGGGAAATGATGTGGTCCCTCACCCCACCACAAATAGTCCTCTTCGCCTTGATGTTATCCTTCCTGAAATCTGCATCCAACAATGGTGATGGAGGGAGCAGGTGCAGGAGGAATTACCATGGGAGCTTGAACTATATCCCATAGTTCAAGGTCCTCCAAGACGAAAGTGATCCTGGTCTTTCAAGGGGACCAGTTGCTAGCCCCGTCTAGCCTATCCTCTGTCCGCATCTGGGACACCGACATGGCTGTCCACTAAAACTTAACACTGAAGCTCACACTGATGCAAAAACTGCAAAAGAATTCAGCCTCACCACTTGACACACAAGCGGAAGTAAGGCTGTCCAAACGTGTCGACAAAACAGTCCAACTGTCCAACAAATCTGCTCACAAGCTGTCCACTAACTCTGCCAACAAGCTGTCCAAAATCTGCTCACAAGATGCTCTAGAAATCAGCAACTTCGCCAACAAGGCTCTGATACCATGAAGAAAACTGAGGTCCTATGAGGCTGCCAACTAAGGTCTGTCTTTGACCTTGAGATTGGCTCTAAGTTTCAATCTTCAAAACTGTCCTTTGCTGTTTTAGGACATCAAACAGTTTAGTAACTTTCTGCCCATAGTTTTTGTAGGTTAAGTGTTCTGAGGTGCGCTTGCAAGTGTTTTCGAACCGGCGGTTAGCACATGTAATAAATCTCAAAACAAGTAACACTTCTTCTAAATCTTAACAACACAAGTAAGCTGATCTACACTCTAAGCATGCATGAAATGAGCACAAGTATTTTTGGTCAACATGACCCTGGATAAACCCCCCTCGGGGAAAACTAGTTTGGAATGGAAGTATATATAAGTGGTGTCTAAAGCATGAGATACAACAAGTACATGAAACAAATGAACCTGATACAAAGGCAGCCCCTCTCAAGCTGCTGTACAAGTCCAAGAAGGTGAATGCGCCCAAGCATGGTGTGCCCTTCTCTGTTTCTCAATCCCACTCTAGCCTTGCATCCTTGATGCTCAAAGCCTTGTAAAAGAAACCCTTTCACACAAATCTACCCTTGTGTGCTACCTCTCCAACAAGACACTTTAATCAACAATCTGACAAGTAGAAGACCTCCCTGCTAGGTGTGCGCCCTCCTTTAAGCAAGCATGAACACTGCAAATAAATGGAAGGCAAAGCCTCCTAGAGCCCTCCATGAAAGGAGACGCCCTTGCCTCCCTCTTCCTTTGCTTCCATTCCCATCTCCATTGCTCTTCTCTTCCTCTCCAAGTGAACAAAAGAGTGAATGAGCCGCCTTTTGCCCTATGTGCCCCTCTTAAGGAATCATAAGGAAACCTAAAAAGACCAATTTCTAGGATCACTCCAAGCCATATCTAATCCATGGTTGAGATCTCTAAAAAACAATCTCAACTCAAAACCCACTTTGGGTTAAGTTTCCATAGTTCACTTTATGTCCCCCAATTCACCCACAAAGTGAATTAGTAGTCACTTTTCACTCAAGTGACAAATTTCACCCTTTTGACTTGGGAAAATGTCAAAGAGAAATTAGACATAAAGTATAAGGCACAATGGGTCAAATATTTCCCTCTTGTGGTTAGAGGCTCCAAACCATAAGGGAACCACTTCCCGAGGTGCACCGAAACTCAACATTTTTAAGGCAGGATTTTCTTGGTACTCCTATTGTTCATGTTATGTAACTCTCTGACCTATGTAACTCTCTGACCTATGATTTTTGAAGTTTGAGTAGCTTCGGAAGATATTCTTATTGTATCAATATTGTATTAGATCAAGTCAAAACCCTAAAGAATAATATTATGTTATATTTGTAATGTCGGCCCTATTGTGCCTTTGTAAAAAGTCAATTGTAAATTAGAAAGGGTAAAGTATACAAGTCGGCCATGACCTAATTAAAGGGTGGCTCAACTTGTATTTATATGAGGCTAGGTGCCTCACATGAAGAACACACAACACAAGCTCTCTCACACAAGGAAAAGTGCACAAGTCTGAGGAGGAGACGCAGCCACAGAGTAAGGTGTTCTGGTGAAGGGTTTTGGTTATCTATTGGAGGCCTATCTTGGTCTAGTGGTGCACTACCCTATTCTGGTTAGGTTTCTGGTCTATCTTCTGATTATCTTCTGTTTGGTGAGATCTCTCTTGAGAGAGACATTGTTATTGTTGACGAATCTATATTGAAGAAGCTTTATTGGGTTTTCTCCTCCAAGAGGGTTTCCCATGATAAATCTTGTGTATACTGTGGATGTCTTTCTTTCAGTGATTCTTATGCATGCAGTTATTGTTCTAATTGTTAAAAGTTAAAGAATACTGAATACACTTAACTGCTTAAGAGAAATTTTAACAATGATGTGCTTATTTGTTCCATGAAAGAAGCAGCATTTAAACAAAAAAAAAACTCTCCAACCTTGGAAAAAATTAAAAACTCTTCAACCTTAGAAAAATTTAAAGACTCTCCAACCTTACCTTTCACTGGTTGATTATTTTCCAGTACCTTTTGCTTTGCATGTGGATGCCAAATCACACATTCCAGGAACAATTGTTATAACAAAAGATTCAAGGCATTTGGCCCCAACCAGAAAAGTCACGCAGAGAATTTAGTCCTGGAGAAAAGGTTTGGATGATGGAGATGATATTGGGCTTTAGAGGTGACCAAACAGAAAGTGCCTATTCCGAAAAGGTTCCTTAGGTTGTGATCATAGGAATACAATGAATGATGCAAGATAAAAGGCCTTTTTAAGAAATAATTTATTGATAACTCTGTTGGTAATAAATGGGAGAAATTAACCGGGAAGGGGAGTCTGCTATTTTTGAATTTATAACTAATTCACACAATCGGATATTCTCAATTTTCTAATGTTGAGTTTTGACATCATCTTTAATTTGTTTTTAAAAGACATGGGAATATATTTCTATTGAATGGCTAGATTTTGCTTTTCATCAAGACCAATCCCTCATATTGATATCAAGTAATTGCGACATGGATTTGGGCAGTGAATAAAGTGGTCTATTGACATTATCCATGGACTGTAGAGTTGAATGCTTTAACCAAATATTAAGGGTGATTGTATTATGCAAAACATAGTTGGTTGTCTTGATTTCAGTGTTTTCACACTAAACACCTTGATCTTCGGATTCTAGGTGGAAAACAATGATTTTGTGGTTTTCAGATGCACTGTGGGGGAAGAAATCATCGTATGTCAGGTACCAAGAAATTGTTGCTTGTTACAAATACCTGAGGATAAGTGCCCATCATTACGATACCCACCACACTACCCCCCAAAATATATGTGCGACATCTGTCAGTCAAGCCAACGCTTTTTGTTTGCTGGCAGAGTGGCCATTATTATTGAAAACCCAAAGCTTAAACTGGAGTTTTGATGCTTCACGGGTTTTCTATATAAAAGGTTCTGTTCTATTGCTAAGCAAATACAAGTGACTAAAGGTCTAATGGTATACAGAAAAACACACACATACTGTTTTATATTAGAGAATTTGAATAAATATTTTCTCATCATTTCTTGGTTATTGTTTTAATTCTCTAGTCATTTCTTTTTTGTTTTGTTGGAGCTAAAGTATTGATTGCTGTTTTGTCCATTCGTGAGATCACATGTGTGTTAATATGCCATACATTTGATTTCAAAGCTTGTTCTTTTCAGTCTTGAGTCCATTAATTTCAAGAAACAGTAATGTATTTTTTGGGGAATATTCCACAAAGTAGATGCTTCATTTCACAACCCAACAAGGTCTCTGTAGCGTGTACACATATATGCTATCTCAGTTGAACATACAGTGCTTTCTACTTTTTGGCAAGAATAGATATTGCATTTGCAAAATGCCTTTATGGGGATGTATTTAAGTGCTGTGAATGTATTCCAGGCTCTTGATTTGATAAGGGGGAAAAATATCCTACTACTAATGGATTCCCACTTAGAAGGGAAATTTCCAACGGAAGAAGGAACTGAGCTTGTGCGCATTGCTTCACGTTGTTTACAATATGAACCACGTGAAAGGCCTAATCCAAAGACACTTGTAGCTGTTTTGACACCTCTGCAGCAGAGGTCAGAGGTGAGCAGTTTGCACCACATCATGACCATTTATCTTACAGTTGGAAAGTTCTGACTAGTTTTGATTCAGTGACTGTTTTAAAGCTAACCAAGATTGCTTAATGATCCAAATATCTGGATTTAACTTAAAGTTAAATGTTTTGAATTTAATAATTGCTGATGGGAAAATCTCGTTTTTTATGTCATCTATTCAAACACTAGATAATTTACGTTTGCATGTTCTTTCATAATAAGGACCTTTTCAGTTCTTCAGATGCATTCTACTAGTTATGGTTTTCCTAAGGTGTAGATACAGAGGAAATGTTCCATGAATTAGCTGAAAAGGTTCATCCTTTGCACTCCAAATATTTTTACCTGTAAGTCGTATTATGGAACTTCTCTTTTCATACTTTAAAAAAGACAAAAGTATAAGGAACTTATCAACTGTCTCAAACTGAAACACCATTTGTACTTGATGAGCTGTTAGAGTGGCTATAAAAATGATAGATACTCCACAGCTATGGTGCCAATCAATATCAAATGTCTTTTTACTGATGATCATGCTGTGATAGAATTACAGGACTGTGGATACTGCTTACCACATTTTCAAGTGTGCATATATTCTTCATTTTGAAGCTTTAAGTCACCCTTTTCAGTGATTGACCTGACACTATTTTCAAGCAGATATGTGTACACAAACACTAGTGTGAGCCTGTGCTAAATAATTGATGCTATTTGGGCCTGATAGATACTACAGTCTGTTCAGAACTTATACATGTCAAGTCATTAAATGGATAATGTACATTTTTTTATTAATTGAAAATGTCTTTTTTTTCCAGGTTACAAAGCCCAGGGAAAACCCCAGAGTACTTCCCCTCATTTTGAGGATGGTACCCAGGGTAAACCCTAGAATCTTCAGGGCACTAGGCTGGTCAACAATAGAGCTCGAAGCCATTACAACAATATGAGCTCAACATGTCACTTGCAGGAATTGAACCCAGGTGGGGAGGATAACAACATTCCTCCCAACCACCGAGCAAAACCCAATTGACAGATTGAAAAATGTCTTATATTAACAGAGAAATATTTACAAAACTGAAGATAAAGTGGAAAGGTATATAGTATATACAACGATGATCATATCGATTTCTTCAGTGCTACAAGGGCAGAAATAAAATCAAAATATACTAAGGCATCTATTTCTTGAGCATCCTTGATCAAAAGATAGCCTTTAGCGGACAACTGCATCAAACATTTATATTTATATAGAAGTAGAAAATTATACATACAAATTAAATTTTAGTTATACATAATTTAACATTAAAAAAGCACAAGATCTAAACCAGATACAGTGTAACTGTGTAAGAAATACATATCAATTTAGCCAGGTAAGTGTCTCTCTGACTATCTTGGACCCTGCTATAATCACTTATTCTAGACTTGATCAATAATCCTAGGTTATTTCAACTTTGGAATGCAATGATATAATTTGCATGCAAGAAATACTTATTACTAACACATAATCATAATGGTGCGGACAAAAAATGCTACTTAATTGTCATCATGTTCACAGCCATAACTAGGACATGAAAATTAGACTAAGAAATGAACCTTAAATTCCTACATTGAGCCATTAAACCAGAAAACCTACATCAAATCCTACGAAGAGACCAAATAATGATGGGATGTACAATTTGTTGGACACACAAATTAGATAAGCATGTATGCCATATTATACATAATTATGATACATCTATTAATACAATTCAGATGACCTTTGGATTCATCTTCCAGGGTCTCTTGAACTGCCTATGGTCGTTACAATAACTTGAATATTCATATTCTGTCAAGTTCGTAACCCTAACGGATTACGTTTCCAACATACCCCCCCCTAATCCGAAAGGGTGTATGTGAGTCTAAGGTGAAAGCTGATATCTGAAAGTAGATAGCTAAAAATGGAAGTGTGCAGCTGCTGATGGATGAATGTGCTCTCTGAATCTGGTGGTTTTGGGATGACCACAAATATAGCAAAAGCTGATGTCTTCTACTAGATGGTGATGGTGGTTTAAGGAAGACCACAAACCAATCTGGTGGTTTAAGGATGACCACAAGCTCTGGAACTTGGCTCTAGGCTCAATGGTTCCCGAAACATTTCCTAAGTTAGCTAGAAGCTAGAAGCTGATCTCTTTTACTAATTGGAAGTGCTCTCGAATGTTGGTTTAAAGATGACCATAAATTGTTTTGTAGCAGAAGTAAAAAGTCTTATACTAAGTGGAGGTTTAAGGAAAACTACAAATCGTTGTCTAGTAGGAGTTGTAAGTTTTCTACTAAGTGGTGGTTTAAGGAAAACCACAAACCAATAACGCTCGCTTGTCACGCTTGCTTGTTACTGCTTGATTGATGGGACTTTGAAACTTGAAGCCTAACTGTCAATTGCTGATGTTGACCCCCCTTGTCAGGGACAAGTTGAGAAGATGCAAATCCTTTCACTGCAAGATGTGTCAATACTCGAGAATGGACTTGTTGGTATGACTGAGATATCTTATTGACTATTGATGACCATCGCCAAGAAGCCATCCACCCATAGTGTTTCTTAACTCTTGCAGATTTCTTGTTGTTAGAACATCTATTTGAAGGATGATTGTGCTTTCCACAATGCTCGCAAGGATGAAGGTCGAAGCACTAATCTTCCATGTGGCCAACATGCTGATAGTGTTGGCATTTCAGAATCTGCTCTTGAACTGGAGCAGGTGAATGTGAACCATCTTGTAGCAATCTAACACTGTGGAACTAGATCGGTTTGGAGTAATCCGGATTATGAAAGGTGACATCCTTTTCATATCCGATATCGGTTTTGTGCTTGTTGTGCTTGATTTCTTCCCAAGGTTTGATGATCCGCTTGGAAAGAGAAAGATGAACGTCATCTGTACTTGAATCTGGGGCTCTCTCACTGAGTTGTTGCTACGCTGGATGTTGATCTGAATCGACATCATCATCTTCATCATCTTCAAAAATAGGGTTCTGAACAATGATTGGTTCAGATTCCAGAATGTTGTCGAAGATTCTTTTGCTCAAGTGCATTGCGAAGAAGTCAAGTCTGAGTTTGTAGCAATGCTGCTTTGGCTTGAATAACTTGCAAGCATGTTACAACAGACTATGGAGTTTTTTTGTCAATGGTGATTGTATTGTCCAGAGAAGAGAGGATTAGAGTGCTCAATAACTCTAACAGATCCTCAACTCGAGCCATTTTGACATTGACTTAGACCTCAATGGTTTCTTGCAACTCCACCCTTTAACTATTAGACTCAAGAATGGAAACAACAAATGGAGGGTGTCATATTCTATCGAAAATGCACATGTTTACAGAAGAAAACAAAACACTATAAGGATCAAACCATAATGAATAGATGTATACCAAATATGTCGTTGGAAGCYGCCAACGTTAGTATCATCGTGAATCGTCCTTATGTCACATGATCCAGATGAYCGATAGATGTAAATGTGTTGCTAGCCATAAGATAGCTCAATCAATACAACTCAGATAACTTTGAATATGAACGTTTCTATGTTGCTCAAAATCTAATGAATGAAGGCGCTGCACCCAATCTCTCTACAAACACTTCTACTTTGAGGATTGCTACCATCCCATGCCAAACACATCCAAATTCAACTCTGAACCTAATTGATGGCGAGTCATTGCAACATTTAATGTGAAGAATAGGCCAAATTTGTTACAACAAGAATGAGGGTTTGCGGATGAGTGGCTGCGCACGGTTTTGGTCACGTAAGGTTCTCGTGCTGATAAAAGCGTGAGGAATATGAAACCACAACTTGGCGAGGATACTCTCAATTGTTTATCTCAAAATATGTATCTCTTCCCATGCCCTGAGGAGGCTAAGGAGGCATTCACGCCAAGGCTTGATGGAATGYAATCAACGAAGTCAATCAACTGATGTTCGGGATTACCCCACACRAATTCTAATGGATCGTTTGTTGGGAGTAGATTGTCGGAGTCATCCAAAAGCATGGATTGAGGTAACGACAACTGCATATACTCTATTGTCTTTGAGGAAGAATATGATCTGGAAGAAGACGATCAATAATAGGAAATCAAAYGCATGACGACCCTATCCTCCATAACCATAGSATTCTATGTTATCGCGTGACCATAGTTGAGAGGGAGTTTGTTCCATCAACAAACAAGAAGCTCATCACTAAACCCTAAGTCCCCAAACCATCGTTGTTTTCCTCATTCTGCATCAAATTCTACCGCAAATACGCATCACATCCGATGCACGGACTAGTGAAGAGGCRATTCTCGTGAACAATTACAGTTGGTTACTCTTCAAAATCCTCAATTGGAAATCCAGGTTTGGYATTGAAATGACACGGTCATTGGCATTCTAGGTCACGGGTTTGAGTCTAGGGCATGATGAGTATCATAGATATTTTAACTCGCGTGGATAGATGAATTAGATAAGCATGAGATCCATACGCAAGAAGTACGAGAAATATGACAACAGAATAGAGCATGGAAAAGGCATCACTACCTGCCTGAAATCTTTAGACTGAATGGTAGAGAGACAAATTGGAGACAGACGTAATCACTCAACGAAATGTGAATAGTGATAGCATTAATCCATCGACCTCTCTGAGAATCGACAGTGCTGCAAATGTTTGGGCAATTCGTAAGAGGCGCAATATGAGTAGGAAGTGACTGTGATACCAAGGTTGAGATACTAAAGGTGAAAATCCAAATATGGAGTTTGAGCAATAGTTACACCAACAAAGGGAAGACTGGCATACTGGTGGAGGCATTTCTGTTCGAGGAAGACAAATCTGTTGGTTGAGGATGGCAGACTGGCAGGTAGAGGGACACAGAGAGCCATTTTTGCAAGTAAAACGCTTAGATGCATGCTATGGACAACTACATAGCATATTCCAGGCCTAAAAACTATAGGCTTTGATACCACTGTTGGACACACGAATTAGATAAGTGTGTATGTCATATTATTCATGATTATGCTATATCTATTAATACAATTTAGATGACCTTTGGATTCATCTTCCAAGGTCTCTTGGTCTCCCTATGGTCATTACAATAACTTGACTGTTCGTATTCCGTCAAGTCTATGGATTACATTTCCAACACAATTTAAGAGAGAAAATTATGGTTCTTGTCGCCACTACTTAGGTTAAGGTTTATCTTGTACTACAAATGAAGGATGGGGATATATACTTTCTTTAATGTCTCCTTGGGGCTTACAAATGTTCTAGGTGATAAAGTAAAGTTGGTGGATTGTAATTTGTATTATTGCCAAGTAAGAGTAAAGTTTTAACAAGGAATATTGAGGGAAGATTCAGTCTAGAAACCATTGATTGGGCTAGGAAATGGGGAAAAATGCATTATTCCTCAAAATTGATTTTGGCGAGGCTTATGCCATAATTGATTGGGATTTCATTATAGACATGCTGAATTGTTTAGACCTAACCAATTTCTTTTGTGAAGTTACCAACATTGCTAAAGAATCACAAACACACTAAGGAAAGGAAAAATGCAAGCACTCAAAGGAAATTGTCGCAAATGTACATGTTGTACACTATATATTGTATTAGATATTTATAAAAGTACAAAATTTGTTGACCCCAATCATCTTGGACTGGGTCTACTAGGGTTACAAATATAAAAGACAAAGCTAGGCGAGTGATCACCTTTGACAAAGTCACCTATGAGATATTCACAATGAGGTATGTGATATATAAAATATTAAAATACAAAATAGGTAAAATACAATTTTTGTATCATATTTAGACTAAGTCCACTAGCAATAAGGGACATCATTTCCTCCCCATTGAGAGGAAATTATTCCCAATTTCTATTGATGCTACACTATTTCCAATGAAGGACATCATAGTTTGTAAGAGCTATGTGTTCATTGGATTGATTAGTCTAGGTTATTGGGGGAATGTCTACTTAAATGAGAGTGTGTGCAACAGATGTGAAACATGGTGTTTGACTATAGTGGTTGAAGAAGAAATGTCTCGCTGAGAAAGCAGGTTGACCATAGGTTGTTGAGGCACGCGTAGAAGAAAGGACCTTTCTATTCTTGGGATGAGGTGAACCATGAACAAGTTTGTTCAGAGAAGGATGTAACTCAATCTGCTTCATTGCTATGGCTGTCCGAAGTAAGATCAGGATTTTGGTTTGGACTTTTGGTGCTTGGAAAGGCACCTCCTCGTTGAAGAATGAGCTTTGTGGAATAGGATGTTGAATATTGGGAGTGATGAGCACCAAAGCTTAACTAGGAGTCCTAAATTTATGGAGATCGACTAAGTTAACAATTGTTCCTATAGATGGGAAGGAGTTAAGAGAATATGTTGTAACTCTATAGAATCTACCATCTTTGTGTAGTCCATAGGTTCTGGAATCCATTGTAGGATGCCTTGCAATCATATTGGTAGGGATTGCTAAAAAATAGATCACAACAATTTGGAGGTGTAACATTAATGGAAAGTATATCAATGAAAGGTCTATTGGAAAAAGTGATGGAACAGGTCATAAGCATTAGTGAACTTGCTTACTTGACCCACCCAGGACTACAACGTTTGGGATGTGGTGTTGTAGGAAGGTTGAGTGAGTTGACCAATTGTTGAGAAACAAGGTTTTTTTGGTTGCTATTGATCAAYTKTTCGAGTTGTGGAAATTGTAAGTGAATAGAGTTAGATCACAAGAGAGATCTGAATCCACTATGGCACACACCCCCAAAAASATTCAAAAACAAATCCACAGACACTATTCTAAYTCACAATAGCCCTAAAAGGAAGTCACAACTCACAAGGTCTCACTATGGCCCCATAATAGGTAGGTAGACATCACGTTGAAGGAGGAAGCATCTAATTGTGAATAAGATTTTTCTCAAKGGGAAGATGTAGAAGGTTAAAGAGGGGCCTTGACTTGCCAACCACAAGGAAAATTTTCTAGGGCATACCCTGTAGACCATCAAGCAAACCTATGAGGCACCATAGAGCTAAGAATGATTAGATCGAGCCCACTGAGTGCCATGGCAATATCCTTCATCCTCACTAGTTGTTCTCATCATATTTTCCCTTTCGTTTTCCCATATGCTTGGGTATCTTTTGTTCTAGTCTCGAAAATATATTTTTTTTTTGCATCAATGTTGTTATATTTTAGGGGTAGGTGGTTTAATAAAATCGCCTTGGCACTGTCTTCTTCCACTTTCTTACCGACTTCTGCTAGTTGTATTAATGCCTTTAATGCATTAACATTAGTGGACATCAATTTTCCTTTGATCATTTTAAGTCCAAAAAATCGCTTCTTTAAAATAAACTGTGTTTGAGTTTTTGATCCAAATAGTTTATTTAATGTTCCCATATTCTCTTAAAGATTTTAGATAGATTAAGATGGTGAAGTTGGGTATCAAAAATTCCTAAACCAATGATTTTACCTCATCTTTTCTTAATGTCCAACCAACTAATTTAGTGTGTTAGATTAAGATGGGGAAGTTGAGTATCATAAATGTCTAAACCAATATTTATTTTTCCTTGTCTTCTCTTAATGTTCGTTTCAACTAATGTAGTGTGTTGTGTAGGTTTGGTTTTCGTTCCACTTACCATGTTCCATACATTGGTGTGCATTAAATGTAGTTGCAGTGTTACTTTCCATATAAAGTTTTTATAGTTAAACTTCTCCAAATTCATTGTCATCTTTTCCATTTCTTTTGAGAATAGAAACGCGTTCTTATTTGAATTTGAGAGCATAAAAAATGTCTCTTTATGTATGCCCCAATAGTTGTATTTGTGTTTCATTCGCATTTGCAAAACTGTGCTATGCCATGTTTGTGTAGCTATCTCCTTTGCCCAATCTTCTTACCATGTATGAAATAGATTTCTTAGAGAAACATGATTTCTCACTTAGAAAAATAACACTGTTCTATATTGTTGCTCATGATTTTTAGAAGATCTTGAAAAAGTAGTATGCTCAAATGTGTTTGTTGCTACTATCTTYGGTGGAACTTACAAAATCACAATTCGTATTTACTCTCTCACGATGTTTTTCTTTCTCCAAACTCCCTTCGTCCTCACATCATYGTGTGTATGAGTTGCACTCTTTTTTGCCAGAATTGTGCTCTTCGTGTGCCCTAGATGTGTTGTAGGTCCTTCTCTACTTTGTGCATTTTTTTTTTGTGTTTCTATTTATGGCTGTGTGGATGTTGTGTATGTTTAGGTGGCTTTGCATCTAACTAGAAATAGGATTTGTTCCCCCCTTGTGTAGGATGCATGTCCCACATGTTGGACACTTTAGGTCCCATGTGTCTTGATGTGCCTTGTTATTGCACAATTTGTACTTGCCCAAAAAGCCCAAGGCAAGTGGATACAAAATTGGCGTAACTGGGAATGACCTATCACTGTCATCTTAATAGGAAATCCCTTTCTATTTAGGAGTATGTTACAGTACCCCAGGAGAGACATCTCCAATGACCTGGGGGTTTGAGAAGGATAACGCAAATGACACAAGGAAATCCTTCCCCTCTCACAGATCACTCAAGGGTTCTTTAAGTCTTATTGAAGATGAAGCAAATAAATAATACTGTGTACCTGCCCAAAACAAGACAACAAGGAAAAAAGGGGCACTTTCCAAGTACCAAAATGATGTTAGTGCTTCATAAGACAATGAACTCTTAAGAAATGTACTAGCTGATATAAAATTGCAGCAGTGTAACAGTTTATAACAACAATAATAAATTTGCAACAGCAACAAGATTTATGCTCTAAAATGCTTGAATAAAGACTTGAAATAATAGCTTTAACTAGGCAATTTGATAATAAATAGACACAAGCAGTTTTAGCAACATCTAGCTAGCATAATATGTCACCCTTAGGGTTAATTTGCTGCTGTTAGATGGCTGTAGCAATCTTTTGCAACAGCAACAAGTAAGTTAATGATTTAGGTTAATCTAAGGTTAGTAGAAGTTAGTGGGTGTTCAAGAGAAGAGGTTTTGAAAATTGTTTGATCAATCAACACTTGTAAATGGTAGACTAGTGCCTTTCTAGGGTAATGGAGTCAGTGATGGCAGCAACAATTCTTAGAGGAAAATAACAATGATAATGTTTAATCAAAGGGGATGGAGAGGATGAGAAAGGTGTTGGTAGCCCAAGGCCTCAAAAATCCAACTCCTAGAGATAATTGCTAGAAAGTAACAAAAGTTAGGCCCTAGCGATTTCTCTTTTCCCTAGATAAATTGAAATAAAATATTCAATGGGCAAGGAAGGAGGGTTACTAGAGTGCTACAATGGTAGGGCTCTAGTATCCACTTCTAGATAGGTGCCTTTCAAGAAATTTTAGCAAGTGGAAGACTAGAGAGAAAAAGATAGTAACATATGTCTTTCTCCTAGGGTTTTAAACAAGCAATTTCATAATCTTAGACATGAAACAAGTAAATTCACCATAAGCTTTCATTCACAATAAAGAAATCCATATTTTCCACTTAGTTCACGAAGAATAATCAAGCATAAACCCTAGTTGAAGATCCTCCACATGAAAATTTGCCAAAATACACCAAGAATTGCCTCCTCCAATAAGTGCRCACCACTAGATTTCAGCCAATAACCCTTAAGGAGGGCCGAATTTCAGACCACCACTTGTGTGATGAGTGAATCATGAAAAAATGAGAGTTTTATCTCTCTATTTATACAATAATTATGACCTTTAATTAATTTTAGGTCATCAAAAGGCYGACATGGCCAAATTACATGAAAAATCCATTTTTTTACACGAATTAAAATAATTAAACCCTAAAATCATCTTTAGAGGTGATGTCATGCCCTTCTAGGGTGACGTTGAGCCTCCTGGGTGAAACATKGGGCCTCATCTGCAAAACGTTTGGCTTTCCAAGCTCCTAGATGATGCCACACGTGCCAATTAGCACACAATTGCCTCCATAATTCCAATCCTSACGCTGGGTGACGTCTAGGGTCACAATGGTGACGTCATGGGCCTCCCAAGGCCAACATCTAGGTGGAAGAGCAAGACCCCCYTGGGTCTAGGTCTGCCAAAGTGTCTCCGGTGAAACGTCCTTCCTTTTCCCTGGTGCAAGTCTCTGACATCTGTCTGCCCCTGGCTGGGGTCACAACATCCATCTGTGGGCTTTCAGCCCCATGGAGGTCCGAGCTAATCATCTCCCCATATGTACCTGGCCACCGGGCATGGTCCTGCAACAACAACAAGTACGCCCTCCATGGGCTCRTAAGTCACAGGGATCATAGCAATGCCAATCACATCCAATAATCAAATTACCCAAACATGTGCATCAAACCCCCCTTTACCCAGACCAATGCTCAAAGACGTTATGCAGTTTAACAAGTCAGGTTTGGAGAGGGTCTCAGGATGTCCTATTGGGCTAATCCTTCTCAAGTTTGGGTGTTTCCCAGGTGAGAGCCAATTTAGGTCATGTAAGTGTGTGAAATGGTGTAGGGGAAGTGTTTGGGCAGAGGGTGCAGTGATAACAGGGAAATGTATGTCTTTCCCGTGGGTGCCTTTATAGAGGGCGAGCTGCACCTTATCATAGATGCCATTGTTTCCTAGCCCATTCAATGCCTTTTATTCTTAGTCTTATTGCTTTTTCTTTTCCAAGGGAAAAGCTTGGGGACACTGTCGTGGCGTGGTGACCGAAGGTGACAGGGTTACCCACAAGCACTTCAAGGAAATGAGAAGGCTAGCTCGTGATGAGACCCCCTTTCTCTTGGCTATGCCACTAAGAGCCACTACCCTGGTTTGGTGACCAGATAGATGGTAGTGTCATATCGCTACATGCCCATGGACCTAATAGGCCGACTCATGCTGAGACCTCCCATCCACCAACTAGACCTTGAGTTTTATTTTATCTTAAGTGTCCCCTTTTCTTACTGAGAAGCCTTTTATTGCTTTCTCGGGAATCCCTGGGTGAAGCATCTCAAAGGTTTTATTTTGGCTTTTAACTCTTGCCAGCTACTTTTACCCTCTGGGCCCTTAGCCTCTTCTTCCCACAAGGCAAGGTACAACCTTTCCTATTGTGGCAAATCGAATGCCTGAACCAAGGTAGGGGAGCCGAATGCCTGAACCAAGGTAGGGGAAGATGAGAGGGATAATGATGAAAAATGGTAAGTATGGAAGGAACAGATGATGACCTTTTCATAGACCCACCCAGTGGCAACTCATCCTAAAGGAAACCAGCGTACTAGGGCATTCTGTCAAGCCCCCAAGTATGAACAAGTTAAAAAGCATAATTTCCAAGCAAACGTTATGAAATAAAGGAGAGTTCAGTGCAACATATTCAAATGCTTCGAAAATCAGAGTGACACATGTAAGTTTTAAACCTGTGAAGTAAAGCAATGCATATAGATTCTTAAGAAAAACAGAATTTAATCAATGGCTCATACACATGGTACACAGAGATTTATACTGGAAACCCTCAACCGGGGAAAACCTTTCTTATATTCATTATATCGAATTTCACCATTCACCATACAATATATACAATGTTTTTAGGTATTCCGTAGATACCAAAACCCTAATCCCTTAATCCGAGATTAATATAGAAAACCGCTAAAAATAACAAAAACTGCCCAAAAAAAATATTTCGGGGCGCTGTCTCGTTGTACCGCCCAGTGCCGAACGCTGCGTGTAACCAAGGGGGGCCATACCTGGCCCCCCCTGGGACCCCTCTAGGAAGCGCCCGACGCACACGACACAAAGAGCACTACTAGAGGGATCGTTAGACACAGTTGTCGAATCTGATGCGCCCACACACATACATGCAAAGAATATAACACATACCCAACATTCTCCCACTTGTTGTTTTCTTTGCATCCAGGGGTCCACAGGATTATATAGTCAACAATCCAGGGCAACAATGCCCATTGTTATTCTACACGAGGAGAACTTTTTTGTGCTCACAGACTTTGTCAATGAATCTGCAACATTCTTCAAAGTGTCAACCTTTTCCAGCAACACCTTCTTTTCCTCAACCATATCTCTCACAAAGTGATACTGAACATCGATATGCTTTGTCTTCGAATGATAAGCTGGGTTCTTTGCCAGGAAGATTGCACTCTGACTGTCACAATCTAATCTCACTGCTTGTTGTACCAACCCAATACCTGAACACAATCTCTGTAACCATACTGCTTCCTTGCTTGAATGAGTGGCTGCCATGTATTCAGCTTCTGTAGTTGAGAGTGCCACCAGAGCATGTATTTTGCTCATCCAACTGATTGCTCCTCCAAATAGGTTAAACACATATCCACTTGTAGATCTTCTGCGATCCAGATCTCCAGCCCAGTCTGCATCAACAAAGCCATGTATGTCCACCACTTTGTCCAATCCTGGTCTTCCTTGGTAGCACAATCCATAATTGGTAGTGCCACACAAATACTTGAAGACCCTCTTTACTGCTGTCCAATGCTCCTTCCCTGGTTTTGACATATACCTGCTCAAAACTCCCACTGCATGTGCAATGCCCGGTCTAGTATAGATCATTGCATACATCAAACTGCCAACTGCACTAGCATACAGAACATGGGACATGTCCTCTTCTTCTTCCTGTGTCTTAGGACACTGATCTGCAGATAACTTTACATCTATAGGAATAGGAACCTTGACCGATTTACTTCCATGCATATTAAACCTCTGTAATATCGTCTCAACATATTTTCTCTGATTCAACCAGAGTTTCCTGTTTGCACGATCTCTTTTATTTTCCATTCCCAGAATGAAGTTAGCAGCACCGAGATCCTTCATGTCAAATTTGGAGGATAGCTGCGATTTCACCTCCTTGATAACATCCATGTTATTTCCTACCAACAACATGTCATCAACATACATCACTACATAAATGAAGTGATTACCAACCTGCTTGGAATATACACAGTGATCAACCCTGCTTCTCGCAAATCCCAATCCAAGGATGTATGTGTCAAACTTTTGGTACCACATCCTAGGTGATTGCTTCAGACCATATAGTGACTTCTTTAGCATACAGACCAACTCTTTCTTTCCCTTCACTACAAAGCCTTCTGGCTGCTTCATGTAGATTTCTTCTTCCAGATCCCCATTTAGGAATGTTGTCTTCACATCCATCTGTTCCACTTCAAGATCAAAAGCAACAACAATGGATAAAATAAATCTAGTAGAAGTTAACTTAGCAACAGGAGAAAAAATCTCACCAAAGTCAATTCCCTCTACCTGGGAATAACCTTTTGCTACTAATCGAGCTTTGTATTTCTCCACTTTTCCATTTGCATTAAATTTCTTCTTAAACAACCATTTGCTACCAACAGATTTTCTTCCAGCTGGCAACTCAACTATATCCCATGCCTCATTCTTATCCAAAGCATCCATTTCTTCAACCAGGGCCTTCTTCGAGAGTTTACTATCCTCTGAATTCACTACTTCCCTGATAGTTCTGGGATTATCATCAGTGATAGATAAAGCAAAATTGGAACAAAAATCAGGTGGACTCTACCTTTTTGGTTGCCTTCTTTCTCTCACTGATCTCCTTAATATTGGGGTATGAGGTTCTTCTTCTTCTTCTGCTTCATCTTCTTCAGATGATTCAGATTTTGCATCATCCAACTCAAGCTCTATTTTCTTAGGTTCTTCTGGCCTTGGTAGGAATTCCTGTTTGAAAACGTCTTTTACCTCTCTGAAAACAACATCTCGACTGTAAACAGTCTTCTTGGTATTTGGGTTCCAAAGCTTATAGCCTTTCACACCATCTTTATGACCAATAAAGATACACTTTTCAGCCTTTTTATCCAACTTACTCTTATTTTCCTTTGGAACATGTACATAAGCATCACAACCAAACACTCTAAGATGTTGAAGAGAGGGTTTCTTTTCAGTCCATACCTTGTGTGGAGTTTTATCATCCAGCGTTGATGAAGGTGATCGATTGACCAGGTAATATGCTGTACCCACTGCCTCTGCCCAAAATTCCTATCTTAACTCGGAACTGCTGAGCATGCTCCTTGCTTTTTCCATCAATGTCCTATTCATCCTTTCTGCAACTCCATTCTGCTGAGGAGTGTATGGAGTAGTCTTTTGCCTTGCTATACCACACTTACAGAATTCTTCGAATTCATTTCCGCAGAATTCTCCACCATTATCTGTTCTCAATACCTTTATTTTCTTTTCTGTCTGATTTTCTACTAGGGCCTTAAACTCTTTAAATTTATCAAATACCTCAGATTTCTTTATTTTCTTTTCTGTCTGATTTTCTACTAGGGCCTTAAACTCTTTAAATTTATCAAATACCTCAGATTTCTTTCTAAGAAAATAAATCCATGTGTTCCTTGAGAAATCATCTATGAATGAAACATAATACACAGATTTACCTAGGGATGGAACATGGACAGGTCCAAACACATCGCTGTGTATCAACTCTAAGATCCCCTTTGCTCTTGTAGCACCAGATGGGAATCTTACTCGATTCTGTTTACCATATATGCAATGTTCACAGAATCAAAATCCAGAGTGCAATTAGACATACCTTCAACCATACCTTTACCGTGTAGTGTTCAAAGGCCCTTTTCTCCAATATGCCCCAGTCTTTGATGCCACAACATGGTCTTCTTTTCGGGGATAGTATTGGTCTTTTCTCCTTCATTTCTCTGCTCAGGGACAACAGAACTGTTACACCCATTAGTATAAGTGCTTCCCAACATCTTGTATAGAGTTTCACACCGAACTCCCCTCATCAACACCATTGCCCCTTGTACCATCTTGCGAGTGCCCTTTCCCAATACAGTATCCACTCCTGCATCATCCAAGTTGCTTACAGATATTAGGCTCCTGGCTAGTTTTGGAATGTGCAAAACCCCAGGGAGAGTTCTAATCCTTCCATCTTTTAGCAACAACTTAACCCTTCCACGTCCCATGATTCTGGCCGTCGAGTCATCTCCTAGGAATACATCACAACCATCATATTTTTCATATTCATAGAACCACTCCCTGTGAGGAGTCATATGATATGACGCACCTGAGTCTATCAACCATACATCATGGTTTGCATGTGTACCTGTAGATGCCAGATAAACATCACCTCCTTCTTCAGTGGAGGTTTTCACCTCTGTGGAAGAGGTATTATCAGATCCCTTTGGTTTATCAACCTTCTTAGACTTGCAATCTTTCTTATAATGCCCTGTTTTACCACACTTCCAACATTTCTTCGAAGATTTTCCTGGAGACTTAGATCTACTTGTAGATTTAGATCTCCCCCCCGAAGACTTACCAGGATTCCTGTCTTGGGTACGACCTCTTACAAATAAAGCATCTGTGCTATGACCATCTATGCTTTTCCGCCTCATCTCTTCAGATAACAAGGATGAAACTACATCCTCATACTTCAATGTAGATTGAGTGGTACTACCAATTGCTACAACCAGATTATCCCAAGAGTCTGGCAAAGA
>JASDQU010437225.1:19031-37786 GCA_032191745.1 Picea mariana | reverse complement strand
TTCTTTTCGTTAAAAGCTTAACATGGTAGTTAGAGGGAACTTAATCATACTCCAGTTGTATATGACATGGTTGATCTAATAACGAGGTTTAGCACTGAGGTTTGGAATCCCATCTGGCATGACAAGTCAACCCCTATACCCGATATCCAATCGAGTCCGACCCCAACATTACTGTCCAACAAGACTCCGCCCGTATAGATCCTAGGTTCTAGTGACCAATGTGGGTATGCCAAGCTCATTTGTTCACATGGCCAGCTTACCCACACATCCCCTCGCCATTACTCTGTGATACGAGAGGCTCCGAGTGACTAAGTCTCATTTTCCTTAGTCTCTTATGCATTTAGTAAAACCACCAAGTGTTAACCTCTGCAAAGCTTCTCTGCGTGTAAAAAAAAATGAAAGGTGAAAAGAAGGGTTCATGTTCTATGTAACGCAAGAAGACAGATATGAGACTGTCTGTTTCTCCTCCTTTATCAGGTAAGTCCACAACGACTCTATCACTTATTCGTAGTAGATGTGGAAGGGTCAGTCGTATTCATGCTTGTCTCTTTAACCAGTTGCTGGTTGAGGTCCTTTCTTCGCTATTCTAAAATATATATATGTAAATCCAACCATGCTCGTGTAAAAAGGTAGTTCTAACTTTGTGGTGGTTTTCATCCCTATCTCTCCCGTGAAGCCAACCACCCACTACTCAAGAATTTCATTAAAGCTATATGTAGTTTTTACACAGGGGGTTCATTTTTTTTTAATTCAGGGATAGTCCCGTAGTATTTTTAGGGTTTTGTTGGCAAGCAACTATCCTCAGAATTCTCCTTAAAACTTAGGCTTGTAATTTTCATTTGGAGTCACTCATGGAATACCAAACGCCGAAACTTCCATGGTTGAAACCTGCTCGGGTTTTCTATAGCGACCCTAACATTTCGTATATGTAGTGTCCCGTGTGAGTGACTGTGTATTACTACTCTCTATGTATTCTGAAAATTTTATCTTTTACATTTGTGAGGGTTTCGTCGACAAGACCGAAACCTCGATCTTCTCTCTGTCTCTTATATTGCGTTTTAATATTCCTATTTGATTAGGTAATGAGCCTTCAAACTATTGGCTCTTGAAAGGTTACTCATCCGAACTTACTATGATTTATTGCCTTCTCGAATTTAATGTTGTAAGGTCGTAAACAAATCCACTGTCGTTTTGATAAGGTTTCCTTGATGCTGTGCAATGTTTAATACTAAATATATTTACCTTGCTCATAATGGTACATAGATTATGATAGCCACACTATTCCATTGTGTGTAAAACATTTGAGAATCGAACCTAAATAATGAAATTACTTTAAGCTCTTTGTTTCTGTACTCCTGTGTTTGAAAACATGTCTATTTTCATTTTCTTCAGCATAAATAGAATAGTAAAAGTCGTATAAAAAAGGGAAATAAACGCCTTTATGTGACATGTGTTGTAATGTGGAAACTCTTTCTGGTTTATCAAATTTTAGATCTTTTAGAAATGTTCTACTTCTTCAGGGAAATGAAAAAGGAAAATTCAGTATCCTCAACTTTACATGTTTAAAAATGTTCTATCTCCTTGTTACATTCTGTGCAATCGGTTAATATTGTTCGGTTAAAAAACCAATGAAGGGGCCCCTGTTTCCATTGCCCCATCAGTTATTTCAAGTTCCACTCCTCCCCTTCAGGTTATGGAAAGTTATCTCAGCGCCGTCTATGGGAAAACACACCACACTAACCTCAAGCTAAGTATTAAGCTCGTGTTGACTCTTTAATGTTAAATTTTGTGGATTCTTTCTTGAACATGGCTTTATCTTCCATATTTAATTCCATCGATTTGTTTCATAGCATTGTTTACTAATACCTCGATCTTCTTCTTCCAGGATTTAATTGTTTCGAGGAAATGATATGCGAGATCGCCTCACTCGAAAGGTATTCGAGTTCTAGATCCCTTGACTTTACTTCTCAAATTCTAGTTATTTAGTGGTAAGGGGTTCCATAGATAAAGTCGTTACTTATCTTTGGTTACTTAATGGAATAAATAGATTGAAAGGGGAAACCCTATATTGTATGTGAATTCCATGATTTACAGTTTATGATAGCATGTATTACATGTTGTGTGAAATGTTAAATATTTGTTTTGTGTTGATTCGCCTTGGTAACATTTAGCATGTATTACATGTACATCATTGTAAATTTTCTTCTGGTTTTACTGTAATGAAAGGAATGTAACTTTCTACTCCTTTGATATAGTCGGATTTAAGGAAATTAATGGAAATCTCATGTGAATTCAAGAAGTCTATAAAATCATTTTGTGTATGATTCCTTAGATGTTTATACAATCCTGCGTATCTAAACCTACACCAATATATATACATATATTTGTATCTTGTATTCACTTCCATAATTTCATTAAGCATTTTCAATAGTCCAATGTTCCTTAAGTTGAATACCTGTAGGTATATATTCACATGCCTGGTAAAGATTATAATTAACACAGTAATAATTCTATTTTACTTAGCTTGGATACATATCCTATGCACATATATATTTACATAACTCAACTTCATTAACAACTAATAAACAGAGTAACTTTATTAACTTCGCTCAATGAATAAAATCAAATTGTAAAGGCTTATTTTACAATTCATTTCATTCTACCAACTATAAATCAATAATATAATTCAACAAGGAATAAGTAGATGTACATATATGGACAAAGTGTTGGAAAAAAAAAGGAACATCCAAGTTCCACCCAACCATAGAACAAAACAACAAAATTACTTGCTCCGTTCATCCCCTATCCCGACCATGAATCCATAAAGGAGAACTGCAATGGTCCTCTTTCTCTATAGTCCTCCTTTAGATAAGAAATTCCCCTTGCCTCACACTCAGAAAAATGCTCATAACATCAAGAGGTATCTTTTCCCCAACATGCCCATAACATCAAGAGATATCTTTTCCCCAACATACTAAGCAACGTCTTGCCTCCTTCCATATGTTGTATATGCAAAAGCATCTAGTGCCTAGGTCTTTTCCCCCCTTTGGTATTTTTCACATCTTTACAAATCCATGATTTTCAGGGGCTACTAATGGCCAAATTCCTCATTTTCCACTTGTGAAATTCATCCCTGAGGCAGTTCAAGCTTGTTCCCCACTCATGGATTCATGGTCAGTTGATTTCCACGTGGTTGTTCCATTTGTCCTTCAACACATAATATAAAAATATTTGTCTTTTACAAGTGTCATATTCAAAGAATTGGTTGGAAAAATCAAATATTTTCCCAACAGTCACAATAATTAAATTGCAATTAATCAAATTATGAATTCATAATTTCCATAAATGGCAATAATTTTCCAAATATGAATTTCCCAAAAACATAAATAAATTCCTAAGTGCATAAATTTTTTAATAATTAATTATTTTTTGGGATATTAAATCCTCTCCCCCTTTAGTACAACACTATCCTCGGTGTTTGTTCTTTTCTTGGAATAGGGTTGGATAAGATTTCGGCAAATCTTCCTCCAATTCCCAAGTGGTCTCTTCAGGACTAAAGTGTTTCCATTACACTTTTACTTGGGTGATGGCTCTGTTTTGTAGTGTTGTTTCTCTCCTGTCCAGAATGCGGAGAGGTTCTACTTGGAACTCACCTTCTGGTTCCACCTACACCATGTTCCAATCGATCATGTCAGTAGGATCATGAAAATATTGTTTTAAAAAAGAAACATGAAATACATTATGACCTTTTAAATTTGCAGGAAGTGCAAGTTGATATGCCACAAATCGAATTCGATCCAAGATCTATAAGGGGCCACAAAACCTGGGCGCCAACTTTGTACAGTTTTCTAGCTTTAATGAACTTCTTCTTGCTTTGAATTTTAAATACATGTGATCTCCAACTTGGAATTCCTCGTGTCTTCTTTTCAAACTTGTGTAACTTTTTTGTCTCTCCCGTGCCTCCTTTAAATTCTTTTATACTTTTCTTAGCATTTTCTCCATTTCCTGGAGCATTTCTGCTCCCACCATGAGTCTGTCAACTGGGTTATCCCAGCTAATCAGATTTGTACACTTATTGTCGTACAATACTTCGAAGGGGCTCATCTTAGCCGATGTATGATAACCATTATTATACAAAAATTCCACCAAGTGCAGGTATTCCTCCCACTTAGTTCGTTTCATCCTTACATACATTCGTAGCATATCTTCCACAATTTGGTTTGTTTTTTCAGTTTGCCCATGCATTTGTGGATGGTATCTTGTGCTGAAATTCAAGTTAGTATTCAACCCTATAAACAATTATTTCCAAAACGTAGATGTAAATTTGACATCGCTATCCAAAATCACCATTTTAGGAATACCATGCAGTCTAAAAAATTCCTTCATAAATATTTCTTCGATGTTAATATCTTTATAAGTAGATTTCATAGGAATAAAATGTGTAGACTTTCTAAGTTTATCAATTACTACCATAATTGAGTCATTATGTTTTTGAGTTTTAGGCAAACTTGTGATAAATCCAGTGAGATAGTCTCCCACTTCCATTCCGTTACAGGTAGAGGCTGTAACAGGCCGACTGGGTGCTGGTGTTCAACCTTCACATGTTGACAATATAGGCACTTAGATAAGTATTATGTTGTTTCTCCTTTCATATTATGCCAATAAAACAACTTCCTCGATGCTATTACCATTTTCTGATATCCCAGATCACCAGAATATGGACTCTTATGTTTTTCATCCAAAATTGTTATCTTTAATTCAACAAAGTATGGTATGTACAACCTGTTTTTGAATCTTAGTAATCCATTTCTGTCCAAACTTAGATCCGTTCTTTCCAAATTTTCTGCATTATTATGTAAATCTTCCACCGTTTTGATGTATTTTTTATCATTATCCCTTGAAGCTTTTATCCTTTGCTCAATGTCTCTTTCTGCCCCTAATATTTATCTCAAAAAACCCATGAGTTCTTCTACTTAAGGCATATGCCACTTTGTTTTCCTCACCCTTGATGTGTCTTAACTTGAAAACGAATTCCCTCAAGAAGGCCAACCATCGTGCTTGCCTTGCGTTAAGATCTGGTTGACTAAACAAAAATTTCATCCCACTGTTATTAGTTAGCAATGTAAATTTTCTACCCATTACATAGTGTCTCCGCATTTTTAATGCATGGATTACAACTGCTAATTCCAAGTCGTGAGTGACATAGTTTCATTCATTCTCTTTTAGTTTCCGTGACTCGTAACAAATAAATTTCCCTTCTTGAGTTAGGAAACCTCCCAAACCTTCTATGCTTGCATCCAGACAGACCGTAAAGTACTTATTCGGGTCTGCTACCCTTAAAATAGGTGTAGTTGTTAACAATTCTTTTAACTTATTAAAATTGTCCTCACATTTTTGTGATCAAATAAACTTGGTTCCCTTTTTATGTAGGGATGTCATACGGTATGCAATCCTAGAGAATCCCTCTATAAATCTGTAGTAGTACCCGGTTATTCCCATGAATGATTGAATGTCCACCACATCCTTAGGGATAGGCCATTCCATGATGGCTCTTATCTTCTCTCGGTCTACTGCAATACCCTCTTCAGATATTACATGTCCTAGGTATTGTATTTTCTTTTGGTAAAAGTCGCATTTGTCAAATTTTGTGTACAACTTGTGTTTTCTTAATGTTTGCAATACTATCCTCAGATGTTCTTTGTGTTATTCTTATGTTTTCGAATACACTAGAATGTCGTCAATAAATACCAAAACAAACTTATTGAGGTGAAGACTAAAGAGGATATTCATTAGCCACAGAAATGTTGTTGGTGCGTTAGTGAGACCAAACGGTATAACAACAAATTCATAATTTCCATATATTGTTATGAACATTGTTTTACTTATGTCTTCATCGTTTATTCTGATCTGGTGATAGCCAGATCTTAAATCCATCTTAGAAAAAATGTTTTCCCCTCCAACTTGGTTAAACAAATCATTGATTCTAGGTAGGGGATATTTGTTCTTAACATTCATTTTATTTATATGTCTATAATCAATACATAATCTTAGAGCTTCATCTTTCTTTTTAACAAAAAGGACTAGTTCTCCCCACAGTGAGACACGTGGTCTAATGTAGTCCTTGTCCAACAGTTCTTGTAGTTGAATTTTTAACTCTGTTAATTCGGGTAAACTCATTTGGTAGGGTGTCTTAGATATAGGGGTTGATCGAGGCAGTAGATCGATAGAGAAGTCTATCTCTCTTCTTGGGGGTAGTTCTGGTATTTCGTCTACAAATAAATCTCTAAAATCATGTAAGACGATAAAATATTCTAGGTTGGGTTTATTTTTTCTTTCCAACAAATTTTTCACTTGAATAGCATAAATCTGACAACCTTTATTCATCCAGTTCTTAAACTGCATTGCTGAAATATGTCTAACTGAGACTGGTTTTATGATGCCTTGTATTGTCCTAACAATGTTGTTTTCATCTCTATAAGTAAGTGATTTTCGTAAGAATACAAAATTTATTTATGCTTCTCTAACTAGTCCATTCCAATAATTATATCGTAAGACCCTAACGATAGAATATTCATATTTAACTTTGTGTTTTGACCATCTAAACTGAATTCACAATCATAACTGAAATTAGTTACTTTTCTTTTTATTCTCATTGCTAGTTGTACTCAAGGATGATTTTAGGGGCTAAATGTCACTCATGGGCTAATTTTCCATGGTTTTTCCAAAAATGAGATTCTCTATTTTAAAAATGATTCACCCAAATTCTATGGGATAAAATTATTTTACCTTAAAAATCACCAAAATTTTATAAAAACAATATAAAATAAATAGAAATTTGAATATTTAAAAAAAAATATCGCCAAAACATTTATAGTTGACATATGAAGGATTAGTAATATTTTCCAAGGTTTCTACATTTTAAAATAAATTTCCATCCTTAAAATCATCCCTGGTTGTACTAGCCAAGATTTTTTATTCTTTAATTTATTAAGTTTGTTTGAATCTACTACACCAGGAGCAACATAACTCAATGTAGCTCCCAGATCAATTAAAACAGAAATGCGATTATTATTAACTTTACCTTCAACTTCCACTATAGTGGACTGGTGATCAGCTTATCTGCCATCCACAACTGCATTGATTCTGTGTAAGCTTCTTCCCACATCTCCTATTGTAGAAGCCTCTTGCAGGTTATGAATCATGGTCCTTGCTGCAGAAGTAAAACAAAGACAATTCCCTCCCTTAAGTGAGGTTCTCCACATTCCCAACATTTTAACAGTTCCCTAGGGCTATCCCCAAACTTCTTTGTTCCCAGATTAACTCGTCTACCTCCCCCTTGGGTTTTCTAGTTATTGGAGTGAACATATTTCCTTGGAAAACGCTTTGTTGCATTCTGGAAAGGGGATGGTTGATATCCCTTCTTCCATTGGTTCATTATGTCTTGTTTCTTGTCTTTCCAATCCTTGGGAAGTTTAGACCGCTATTTGTATTGGTAATAACACATCCAAGCCTTTCTAAAAACTTCACTCAAGATTTTGGGCTTATCAAATTCAATTTTGTCCTTATAGGACTATGGTAAGCAGCTTAGGAACCACTGAATTTTTACTTTTGCCTCCCTGATATAAGGCAGGAACATTAATAACTCAAGGAATTTGTTTATCAGGTCATCCATGGTCATTTGGTTGAGTCTTAGATCCTAAAATGCTTTGGTCTTTATCTCGTAATAATTGTCTGATAAGTACTGTTTCCTTAGTTATTTCCTGAAATCCTACCATTCCATTTGTTTTTCTTTTAAGCCTTTTGCCAACTTCAAGTCCTTAAACCATATACTCACCTTTCCTTTTAGGTTATAAATGGCCATTATGACCTTCATGTTGCTGGAATAATATTAGATTTGGAAATACTTTTTTATGTCTAGTAACCATGATTCAACCTCCTCCCATGTCTTGGATTGTCTGTCAAAGGTGGACGGTTTGATTTTCTTAAATTCACCCCCTAGGTGGTCCACCTGTTTTCTCTTTCTTCCAGTGGTTTTTTTATTTCCTGCTGTTGGTGTGCCTTCGGAAGAAATGTTCTCGTTTTCTTCTTCAGGACCATAATTCTTGGAGGATATTTTGCTAACCTCTTCTTCCTTGTCGTTGTTTTTGGGATATTTTTTTTTCCTATGCTACGCAACAATACTTCATTTATTTCCTGTTGGTCTTCATGTTCCTTTTTTAGTTTCTCATTGTTTGCCTTGAAATCTTACAGTTCCACGATAAGGTTCCTCATGATTTCCATAACCTGGGTGGCTGAACTTCCTTCACTATTTTTCCCAGGGTCTCCAGGAGGTCCTGGATTGAGATTCTCCTAAAGTATTATATCCTCTTCATTCTATGTTTCCATTATCACAAAAAAAAAAAAAAATTGTATGTTTGTAACAGTAATCGTTTTTGTTAGTTTTTCATTAAACATAAAAGTATGTACTAAAAAAAAAAAAATCTTTGCTTTCAGGTCCAAGTGTTGTAACCTTTTCTCTGATACCATATGTAATGTACCCCAAATTTACCAAATAAATATTTTTTCTAGGTGCATTAAAACTCCTTTACTCTTTTATACTTGATTGGTTTATAATTATAATCATCGTTATTGAAATATGAAGTATACTTACTTGAAGTTACAAGTGACTAATAACAAGGTAGTTAACCTTCTCGTGAAGTCATACTTATTAAACTAATTCTGTACCTGCCACCACAATTGTCCTAATAGACTAAAGTTTAAATTATCAATGAAAGAACTATAACCTAGTTGTTTCCTCAAGTCTATAGTAATTATATCCTAACATGGAATTCTACATTTAAAAAATTCTTAGTACTCTCCACTTCATATCCAGTGAAGGACTACTTATAACTTACAAAAAACAATCCTTATAATAATCTCTCTTTTCTTATTTATATCTTTAAAACCCATGTATCAATACTCGTTTGGAATGTTGTTGGATATACAATCCTTACCATATTCCTATATGGGAATATCTATATATTTTACCTATGTCTATAGTCATGAAAGGTAGCGTATTTCTTGAGTTCAATATGTATGCTAACTTATGTTCTATCCATACTTTTCAACGTTATCCAATTATGAATATATATGGGTCTATTTTCGACCACTATGCCCTTACCAAATGAGCACTCTAATTGTTGTTTGAGGTGGTCGTTCTTGACAATTTTGTTTTCATTAAAAACTTTACATGGTAGTTAGAGGTAACTTAATCATACGTTAGTTATATATGAAAGGGTTGATCAAATAATGAGGTTTGGCACTGAGGTTTGGAATCCCATCTAGCATGACAAGTCAACCCCTAGACCCGGTGTCCAATCGAGTCTGACCCCAAACTTACTTTCCAACAATACTCCGACTGACTTACTGACAGGGATTTGCACTAACATTCTTTATGGTTCGGTTGAATGCAAAATTAGACTTTTTCATAAATATCATAACTCCTCTCGTTTGGAAGTTATGAGGGTTCTGTAATTGTATAGATCTTAGGTTATCATAACCAATGTGGGTATGCCAAGAACATTTCTTCACATGGCCAGCGTACCCACACATCCCCTCACCATTACTCTATGATACAATAGTCTCAAGGTGACTAAGTCTCACTTTCCTTTGGCTGATATGCATTTTGTAAAACCATCCAGTGTTAACCTCTGCAAAGCTTCTCTGCGTGTAAAAAAAAAGGAAAGGTGACAAGAAGATAGATACATGATCGTCTGGTTCTCTTCCTTTACCAGGTAAGTCCACAACGACTCTATCGCTTATTGGTAGAAGATGAGGAAGGGTCATTTGTATTCATGCTTATCTTTGTAAATGGTTTTCTTACGGTTGTTGTTTGAGGTCCTTTCTTCGCTATTCTTAAATATCTGTATGTAAATACAACCATGCTCTGTGTAAAAAGGTAGTTCTAACTTTGTGGCAGTTTTTGGTCCTATCTCTCCCATGAGGCCAACCACCTACTACTCAATAATTGCATTGAACCTATATATAGTTTTTACACAAGTAGTTTAGTTTTTTTTATTCAGGGATAGTCCTATAGTATTTTTAGGGTTTTGTCGGCAAACAATTATCCTCAGACTTCTCCTTAAATTTTAGGCTTGTAATTTTCCTTTGGATTCATTCACGGCATACAGAATGTTGAAACTCCCATGGTTGAAACCTTCTTAGACATTCTACAGTGACCCTAACATTTTTTTTGTATATAGTGTCCTGTGTGAGTGACTGTGTATTACTACTCTTTATGTATTCTGGCAAATTTATCTTTTACATTTCTAAGGTTTTCGTAAAAAAGAACGGGACCTCGATCTTCTCTTTGTCGCTTATATTGTGTTTTAATATTTGTGTTTCATTAAGTAATGAGCCTTAGAACTATTGGCTCTTAAAATTTTACGCATCCGAACTTACTGTGATTTATTACCTTCTTGAATTCAATGTTGTAAGGTCATAAACCAATCCCCTATGGTTGTGGTAAGGTTTCCTTACTATTGTGCAGAGTTTAATACTAAATATATTTACATTGCTCGTACTGGTATACAGATTATGATATCCACATGGTTCCACTGTGTGTAAAACATTTCAGAATCTAGCCTAAATAATTAAATTATGTTAAGTTCTATGTTTTTGTACTCTTGTGTTTGAAAACATGTCTATTTTCATTTTCTTTAGCGTAAATATAATAGTAAAATTCTTATCACAAAGGGCAATAAATGACTCCGTGCAACATGCATTGTATTGTGGAAACTCTTTCTATTTTTTAAAATCTTAGATGTTTTTAGAAATGTTCTACTTCTTCGGCGAAATGAAAAAGGAAAATTAAGTATCCTGAACTCTTTTCTTGACCGTGTTTTCTTTGTCATCAATTGTAAGTTTAGATAATTATGATCTCGCGACTTTATCTGAAATTCTGAATTGGAAATATTATTCTGTGGGACATAATTTATACTGTGTAAATATTTATTGTTCTAGTTATGCAATATTTTAAATGTTTAACAATATTCTATGTACTTGTGACATTCTGTGTAATCAGTTAATTTTGTTTGGTTAGAAAACTAATGATGGGACCCTTGTTTCCATTGCGAGCATACCCATCATTTATTTCAACATCCACTCCTCCCCTTAGGGTTATGGATATTTATCTCAACACTGTCGATGGAAGACACACCCCACGCCAACCTCAAGCTAAGTATTAACCTGGTGTTGACTCTTTAATGTTAGATTTCATGGATTCTTTCCTGAACATGGCTTTATCTTCCATATTTAATTTCATCGATTTGTTTCATAGAATTGTTTACTAATACCTCGATATTCCTCTTGCAGGATTTAATCATTTCGAGGAAAGGATACCCGAGATTGCCTCACTCGAAAGGTATTCGAGTTCCAAATCCCGACATTTGACTTTACTTATTAGGTTCTGGTTGTTTAGTGGTACATGGTTCCATAGATAATGACTTATTTATCTTTGGTTCCTTAATGGAATAAAAAGATTGAAATGGGAAACCCTTTGTTGTATATGAATTCTATGATTTACAGTTTATGATAGAATATGTTGCGAGAAATGTTAAATCTATGTTTTATGTTTATTCACTTCTGTAACATTTAGCATGTATTATATGTATATCACTGTAAATTTTCTTTTGGTTTTACTATAATGAAAGGACTGCAACTTTCTACTCCTTTGATATAGTTGGATTTAAGGAAATCAATGGAAACCCAATCTGAATTCAAGACGTTTATAAATTATTTCTGCGTATGATTCCTTATATGTTTTTATATCCCTACGTATCTAAATCTACAACAATATATATACATATATTTATATCTTGTATTCACTTCCAAAATTTCATTTAGCATTTTCAACAGTCCAATGTTCCTTAAGTTGAGTACCTGTACGTATATATTCAAATGTCTGGTAAAGATTGTAATTAACACAGTAATAATTCTATTTTACTTAGATCGGATGCATATCCTATGCACATGTATATTTAGATAACTCAACTTCATTAACAACTAACACACACAATATCTTTCTTAACTTCACTCATTGAATAAAATCAAACTGTAAAAGCTTATTCTACAATTCATTTCATTCTACCAGCTCTAAATCAATAAAACAATTCAACAAGGAATAAGTAGATGTACATATCTAAACAAAGTGTTGGGACAAAAAATGGAACAACCAAGTTCCAGCCAACCATAAAATAGAATAGCCAAACTACTTGATCCATTCACCCCTAGCTTGACAAAGAATCCATAAGGGAGAACTCCAATGCTCATCTTTCGCTACAGTCATCTTTTAGATCAGAAATTCCCCTTGCCTCACACTAAGAACAATGCTCATAAAAATAAGTGATATTGTTTTCTCATCATACTAACTAGCGTCCTGCCTCCTCCCATATGTTGTATATGCAAAAGTGTCTAGTGCCTAGGTCTTTTCCCCCCTTCGAGAATTTTCATAGCTTTACAAATCCTTGATTTTCAGGGGATTTTAATGGCCAAATTCCTCATTTTCCACTAGTGAAATTCATCCCTGAGTTACTTCAAGCCTATTCCCCACTCATGGAGTCATGCTAGCTGATTTCAACCTGACTCTTCCATTTGTCCTTCAACAATTAATATAAAAATATTTTTCTTTTACAAGTGTCATAGTCAACGAGTTGGTTGGGAAAATAAAATATTTTCCCAACAGTCAAAATAATTAAATTACAATTAATCAAATTCCAAATTTGGAATTTCCATAAATGGCAATAATTTTCCAAATACGAATTTTCCAAAAACGAAAATAAATTCCTAAGTGCATGGAGACTTTCATAATTAATTATTTTTTGGGATATTACACTTATACGTTGGGATGTTTAGTATCGTAAGTATAAATGTTTCTTCACCTAGCGTGAATGCTTAGTCTATGGTGGTTATGTCTCCTATTCCACTAGGGACATAACACCATAGTCACTTTTCTTACATGAGGACCTTACATAAGTAAAAAAATCTAATTCTTATCTTAGAATTATAAATCTTCATATGGTTACCATGGGTATGATGTGACCTAGTTTATGTGCATTAGATTCTTGTTAATATGAATTTTTTAGTTCTAGTTAACCTGTAACAATGCGGTCATATGCGAGAACTTCGATTACTTTACCAAGTTAATTTAATTGGACATGACCTTATAGTAGTAGTAAGTTTAATTGGACATTAAACTTCACAGTGACTAGAAGTTTTAAAATAGATATTCTTTTGTCATGAAGGTTAAGCGAATTATTAAATGTTATTTCTTGATCATTTAATTTTTATTTATTAGTGATTTATGGGGTACATTACATATTGTATTAGAGTTGCAGGTTACAATGCTTGGAATTGAGGGTAGCACCATAATGTTATTTTTTTTTCCTTGAATAAAATCTAACAAACACATTTATTGTTACCAACAGAAAATAAATTCTCTTGTGAAAATGTCATCACAGAATGAAGAAGAAGACAGACCTGAAGGGAATCCAAACTAGGAATTTCCTAGAGACCCAGAACATAACAGTGAAGGAAGTTCAACCACTCAAGTATTGGAAATGATGCGAAACCTCATCATTGAATTACAAGGATTTAAAGAAGATAACAAAAAACTGAAGAAAGCACAGGAAGATCAGTTGGAAATAAATGAAATGATGCTACATAATATAGAAACAAAGAAAAGTCCAAAGGACAATGAAAAAAAGGAAGAGGTCAATAAAAAGTCCTCTAATAATTCTGGTCATGTAACATAAAAAGAGGATAGTTCTTCTGAATACACACACACATGACAGAAAAAAAAGCATCTACACAAACAAAAAAAACAAGTAGACCACCTGGATGGTGAATTCAAGAAAATAAAACCTTTCCCCTTTGATGGAGAATCAAACACTTGAGAGGAGGATGAAGCATGGTTACTATATATAAATAAATACTTCCATATTTATAACTACCCCAGTAATATGAAAGTCAACATGACCATTTACAACTTAAAGGGAAAAGCTAGTATCTGGTGGAAAGAAATAAACTTATACAAGGGATTGAAAAAAACCCGAATGGAGTGGTCAGAATTTAAAAAGTATTTCAAGAATCGATACTTATCAGAAAGTTATTATGAAATAAAAACTAAGGAATTTTACGAACTAGGACTGGGACAAATGGCCATGGATGATATGATAAACACATTTCAAGATATGTTTAGTTTTGTATCGTACATCAAAGAAAACAAGGTAAAGATACAAATGTTCTTGAGCTGTCTACCACAATCATACAAGGAAATAATTGAATTTTACAATCCCAATTCCTTAAATGAAGTGTTTAGAAAGCCTTGAATATGATATGATCAGTACAAACATAGATATGAAATTATGAAGCCATGGAAAGACAAGAAACAAGACGTAATGAATCAATGTAAGAAAGGATTCCAACCAACCCGTTTCCATAATATGGAGAAAGGATTCTAAAAGAAGGATTATCATTCAAATACATAGAATGCCCAAGTGATAAATAGACCAGTTAACCTGGCATTCAAGAAGGTTGGGGACAATTCCATAGAACCATTGAAGTGTTGGTAGTGTGGAGAACCCTACTTGAGGAGAAATTTCTCACGCTTAAATCCCACAACAAGAACTTGAGTCCATAACCTTCATGAGGATTCAATGGCTGGAGATATTTTTAGAAGCATACATAAAATCAATGCATCTCTAGATGGAAAACAAGCATATCATCAATCCACTATTGTGGAAGTTGAAGGTGAAATTCATAACCACAATGTCTCTATACTAATTGACCCAGGAGCTTGTTTGAGTTATATTACTCCAACTTTAGTTGAATTGAACAAGTTAAATAAGGTAAAGCATGATAAGTCCTAGTTAGTACAGTTAGCATCAGGGACAAAAATAAAGGTAACCTATTTTATTTATGGTTGTGAACTAAGCATAGATGGTCAAAGTACAAAGCTAAATTTGAACATATTACCTTTGGGGTATTATGATTTAATCATTGGAATGGATTGGTTAGAGAAACATAAACTATTACGAAAAGTCGTTTGTAGACATAGATGAAAATAACATAGTTAGAACAGTACAAGGAATCAGGAAACCAATTTCTTTTAGGAAAATATCAGCGATGCAATTTAAGAAATCTATGAACAAAGGTTTCCAAATTTATGTTTTACAAGTAACTAGCCTCTTAAGGGAAGAAATAAAACCAACTTTAGAATAATTTACATTCCTACATGGGTTCAAATATATATTTGTAGATGACATACCATAACTACCTCCAATGAGAGAGATAGATTTCTCAATCGATCTACTACTTGGATCTTCCACAGAATCCAACGTGCCTTATATAATGAGCTACTCAAATTAATAGAAATGAAAATTCAATTACAAGAACTATTGGATAAGGAATATATCAGAGTGTTTCACCTTAGGGAGAACCGATTTTATTCGTTAAGAAGAAAGATGGGACTTTGATACTGTGTCTTGACTATCGACAACTGAATAAAATGAGGATTAAGAATAAGTATCCCTTACCTAATATTACTAATCTATTTGATCAAGTTGGAGGAGAAAATATATTCTATAAGTTAGATTTAAGGTCTAGTTATCACCACGTCAGAATAAAGGATGAATATATAAATAAAAAAACTTTTAGAACAAGATATGGACAACATGAGTTTGTCGTAATCCCATTCAGGCTTACTAACACACCAAAAAATTTTATGTTCTTGATGAATAACATATTCAACCAATATCTGGATACATTTGTGTTGGTTTTTATCAATGATATTTTAGTTTACTCAAAAACAGAGGAAGAACATGAAGAACATCTAAAAATAGTATTGCAGATTTTAAGGGAACATAAGTTGTATGCTAAGTTTGATAAGTGTGAGTTCTACCAAATAAAGATCTACCGTATTTAGGACACATAATATTTGAAGACGGTATTGTAGTTGATCCATAAAAGATAAAATCCATTATGGAATGGTATATGCCTAAGGATGTAGAAAACATCAAATAATTTATGGGAATTACCAAAGATTTATCGAAGGATTTTCCAGTATCGCGTCTCTGATTACATCACTACATAAAAAAGTAATAAAATTTACTTGGTCACAAAAGTGTCAGGACAACTTTGATAAACTAAAAATATTGTTAAGTACTGCACATATCCTAAAGGTAGCGGATCCTAATAAAAATTTCATAGTTTGTGTGGATGTAAGCAAAGACGGGTTAAGAGGTGTGATAACACAAGATGGACATGTCATCTATTATGAATCATGTAAACTGAAAGAACATGAACACAATTATGTGACTCATGATTTAGAATTATCGGTTTTGATTCATACATTAAAAATGTGGCAAAATTATTTAATGGGAAGAAACTTTATGTTACTAACCGACAACAGTTGTGTAAAGTATTTGTTCAGTCAGCAAGATCTCAATGCAAGGCAAGCAAGATGGTTGGCCTTTTTAAGTGAGTTTTATTTTGAGGTACGACACATCAAGGGTAAGGAAAAAAAAATTTGTATATGCACTAAGTCAGAGGACTACCAGACTCTATGAAGTAAGTATCACCAAAGAAGAAAATGATATCGAACAGAGAATAAAATATTTTAGCAGTAATGACGAAAATTACTTTAAAACAACAACATAATTGCAAGGAAATCTAGAAAAATAGAACATAACATATCTGAGTATTGATAAAAATGGACTGTTAATATTCAAAAGCCTACTATATGTACCTAATTCTATTGACTTAAAGACAACAATTCTTGACAAACTGCATTAAAAGCCATATTTTTGTCACCCAGGATAACAGAAAATGATAACAACCTTAAGAAAACTATTTTATTGGCCTAACATGAAGAATGAAACAAATGAATATTTCTCTAAATGTTTATATGTCAATAGGAAAAGGATGAACATCAACATCCAACATGTATTTTACAACCTCTTCCGATACCATAATGGAAATGGAAGATTATCTCGATGGACTTCATCACAAGTGTTTCTAAGACTCTAAGACAAAATGACTCGATTATGGTAGTGATTGATAAACTAAGAAAATATTCACATTTTATACATGTGAAGTCTACTTAAAAGGTGATTAATATAGCTGAAATTTTGATGAAATAAATATTTAGATTGCATGGAATTCCTAAGATGGTGATTTCTGATAGAGATGTCAAATTTACATCAAATGTTTGGGAATAATTGTTTGTAGGTTTGGATACTAACCTGAATTTAATCACAAGCTTCCATCTACAAATGGATGGGAAAAACAATTAACAAACCATATTATCAAATATATGTTGTGAATGTACGTAAGGATGAAACCAACTAAGTGGGAGGAGTACCTACACTTATTTGAGTTTGCTTACAATAACTATTACCAGACATTGACTAAGATGAGTCCCTTCGAAGTATTATACAGAATAAAGTGCACAACCTCGATCAATTGGGATAATTCAGTTGACAAAATTATGGTGGGACCATAAATTCTCCATGAAATAGAGAGAATAGTAAAAAGAGTACAACCAAAATTAAAAGAGGCCCAAGACCGAGAGAAAATGTACGGAAATTTAAAAATAAGACACTAGTAATTTCAAATTGGGGAACATGTATATCTAAAATTCAAAGCAAGAAGGAGTTTTCTAAAGCTAGGAAGTTGTTCAAAGTTGGCTCCAAGATTTTGTGGCTCCTTAGAGATTTTAACTCGAATCAGACTCATGGTGTATCAACTAGCACTTCCTACAAATTTAAAATTTCATAATTTTTTTCATGTTTCATTACTAAAAACGTATATTCATGATCCTACTCACATCATTTATTGGAAAATGGTGCAGGTGGAACCAAAAGGAAATTTCCAAGTGGAAATCCTGCACATTCTAGATAGCAAATAAACAATACTATGAAGAAAAGCCATTGCCTAGGTAAAAGTGCAATTGAAGCACTTTAGTCCTGAAGAGGCCACTTGGGAATTGGAAGAAGGTATGTTCAAATCTTATCCAAACCTATTTTGATAGAAGAATGAACATTGAGGACAATTTTTTACTTAAGGAGTAGAGAATGTAATATCCTCAAAATTTAGAAAATTAAATTCTAAGTTGATTTTGAAATAAATTTTAATTTATGGAAAATTTGGATTTGGAAATTATTTTCCATTTATGGAAAATCCGAATTTGGAATTTTGGATTTTGTAATTAATTATTTGATGACTGTTGGGAAAAGATTTAACTTTCCCAACTATCCTATTTTATTGGACACATGTATGATACAAACTTTATATAAATTAATGTTGGAAGGCAAATGGAACAACTAGGTTAAAAATAGCTAACCATGAATCCATGAGTGGGGAACATGTTTGATTTACCTCAGGGATGATTTTGACAAGTGGAAGAATTTTAATGTGACCACTAGAAGCCCCTCAAAATAAGGTATTTGTAAAGCTGTGAATTTCCCCAAGGAGGGAAAGGAATGAAAGACCTAGGCACAAGAATATATACAACATATGTGGGAGGCAAGACATTGCTTAGTATGTTGGACGAATGAGAATTGTTTGTTGTTATGATAACTGCTAGTTGTAAGTTTTAAACCTGCGAAGTAAAGAAATGCATATAGATTCTTAAGAAAAACATAATTTAATCAATGGCTCATTCACATAGTACATAGAGATTTATACCGGAAACCCTCAACAGGGAAAATCTTTCTTAT
>JASDQU010437224.1:69550-81479 GCA_032191745.1 Picea mariana | reverse complement strand
TGGAATGTGATTCAGGTGGAGCAAGAAGGTGTCTTGCAAGTGCATCATGTGCACATATTGGACTGGAAAAGAAAATAGCTTCGGAATCAAGCCATAGGGCTTGTAAAGGTCCAGTGGACCTAGTACAGTCCTGAGGATGCGACATGGGAGCATAAGGATGCTATGCAGGCAGAATACTCGCATCTTTTTGAAGATTTTGAAAATCTTGTTGATGTTGTGTAAAAGTTGCACTGAGGACAATGCAAAAATAAGGGGAGGGGATTCTAATACCCCAAGGACGTGCCCCAGTTATATTATGTATTGTAATCATGTTTATAGGCTGGTGAGACAAGTGTATATAATATGGTGGGCTTATGTGTTATTTAGGCTGGAGAGCCTAGGTGTTAAAGGCTAGGAGCCTAATTTTTGTATATGTAATTATGCATATCATTAATAAAATATAAACATCGTTGCGTTCCAACTGACCACGAAGAAAGAGTGATGGGGGACTAATCTTCCACAAGGCTAGGTAAGGGAGAGGGGGATGAAAGGATGGAAGAGGGGCTAAGATTGAGGGCTTAAGTCCTTGAATAATAATTTATTATTATTCCAAAGTTGTGTGAAAGGTATAATTTTATCCTAAGTTCCTGGAAAAGGGAACACATACTTGATAGAGTGCATGCAACTTCATGGGAGACATGTGTTGGTCCAGGTACTTGCAATTTAACCCAAGAATTGAGCCATGATGGGGGTTCATTCTCCATTCTTGCATCCACTGTCTGAACTGGTTTGCCTCTGCGTCTGATCTCTGCATACCTCACGCAGCTCTGAAACCTGAAACTGTGAAGCCAACCTGAAATGTTTTCCTGAGAAGTTGAGGCATCCTTTGTCTGAACCATTTGAGTCTGCATTCGATCTCTACATTGATTCCTTATCACGCACCCTGAAAATTAGTGGCAAACTCGTGGATTGAGCCATGTCTCCTGTGTCTCCTATGAACCCAGTTTATCCACACTACAAATCTGAGTTCATTCTTAACCGTTTGGGTTGTTGTCTGAATTTGTGAAACCTGATCATACTATAATAGTCTATGTCGTGTGTGTTATAATTGTGGGTTGTTGTGGTCACGTAGTCCCTTGGCTGAGTGTGAACTATTACCGTCATATGTTCCTTGCTGAGCCTTACTATTGTCCTCCTTGTGCTGGAACAAAGTAGAAGAAGCAGGTTATCAGGCCTGTGTGCAACACTCTCTCCAGGTAAGAGAGGTGGTTGTGGTTGAAGAAGTAGGTTGTCAGGCCTGTGAGTGACTCTCTCTAGGTGAGAGAGTGCATAGAGGAAGTGATAACTCTTGGAATGGGTCCTGTATCTGCCACAGAGCTCGGAGAATTTTGGTCCGGCCTGTTGCTGAAGCCCAAGGAAAGGGAGGTTTAGCAGCTGAAGGACTGTCTGGTGTGATAGTGAAGGTGTATACTCCTAGGGTGGGACAGGCATGTGGGGAATAAGATTCTATGAGTAGTGGGCAAAATTGGCTCATGGGAGAGAATCCATCCTCATAAATTGTGTGTCTTCATGTTGACCTTTCCTAGCCTAGGATTCCCTTTCCCGGTGAAGCTTAGTCCCATCTCAGGGGTGACCTACTGCTGAGAGTGATGAGCAGCACGGTCTAAGGCTGGGAGGTTCATGGAAGGTCTGCAAAAAATTGGTGGTGTTATTTCAGTTAAAAAATAAGTATAATTATGTACTTAATTTATATGTGATGTATGTCTATGTCTTTGAAATGTATCATGTATTCCATTGCAATTATGAATTACTGTTAATTCCATTATTTCTATGTGTTGGCAGTAATCCTGTGATTACTCTGTATTGTTTGGTTAATTTTCATTAAATATATTATATATATATATATATATATATATATATATATGAGATTGTTCCACGTAGTAGCATTGCTCGGTAGTGGAGTTGATGGTCGGGGATGTTACAGTGACCTAGAGGCATAGGTGTATGTTAAGTTATTTATTACTGGGTCTGAGTCATACAAAACCATCATACATGTATGTTGACTCAATGTTGCAGGTTATGTAAGGTGGTGCCATATGGTTTTATGCCAAAAAACATCTCTCTGTAACATATGTTGCAAATTCACAAACATGATACCCTCAAGGAAACTTGCATTACACCTCTCACGTCAAGAGATTGGGTAGGGTTAATGAAGTTTGACTTAAGTCAACCCATAAATAACAAGACCAAATGGATTTGGATTTCCATGGATCCAAAATGAAGTAACCTAAGTGACCATGGAATGGACTTAGGGTTTATGCCCCCAATTGGACCTATGATGTTAGGAAATTCCCCAAGAGTAAAAATGAACCAAACTAGCATCCAAGAGCTAGAAAGAAAGGAAGGAGAAGACACATAAGGATCCCACCTAAGAGATAAACATCCGTTGAGTCATTAACAAGCTCATATCTCAATATGGATCCCCTTTCATTTTAATTTGAACTGATTTATAGTTCAAAACCTATTCCTCATGTTCCAATCTCTCTTTAATTTCCTTTTGAATGTTTTTCTATTAGAGGAGAGGTTCTATGATTAACAAGCTCATATCTCAATATGGATCCCCTTTCATTTTAATTTGAACTGATTTATAGTTCAAACCATATTCCTCATGTTCCAATCTCTCTTCAATTTCCTTTCTAATGTTTTTATATTAGACAAAAGGTTCAACGATAGAGTTTCCAATTGTGTTCTATAATTTCACTACTCAATTAGAGGGTCAAAGTATAAATTCAAATTTGTCATGGAAAGGCTTGGTGGATTTATCTTCCCGATGCTTAGATAGTTAAACTTTGTTAGTGCTGAAAATGGGATCCAACCACCAACATGCAAGACATACTCAAGAGGTTGATTGAGTGGAAATGTGGAGTGGTAGTGGGTATTTTAGGCCCTTTTCATTTGTTGGAGAAGGGTAACATTTTTTATCAAGCTCATAATTTCATCGTTGATGATATATTATTAAACTCACATTTTCATGAGATTGAAAGAACTAAACCATATTTATAAAACGATTATAATCATTCTACTAATTAGATTATTTTGGTGGTATACAATATAATTTGTCTACGAGATGGACTTTTCATATATTAATCCTTTATATAAAATGGATGCATGTTAAAATTGTCTTAATAATTGATGAATTTAATAAGAAATGGATGCATGCTAAAGTTCTCTTAATAATTGATGAATTTAATAAGAGAATATATTAATGCTTTAAATAAAATGGATGCATGTTCAAATTATCTTAATAATTGATGAGTTTAACAAGTGAGATAGCCACGCAATGGCTAGTCCCTACCTTAATAAAGTGTAAATACAAAGCACCAATTCAAAACAACATTCCACTTCTGCAAAGAACACAGAAACAACGTTGTCATAACAATTTTCCAAACAACAGAAAGAACTGGTGGGATTGACCGTTCACGGTTCTTGGCCACGGATCAACCAACAATCCCGAACCAAATGAAAATGGTATGTGGGACTCTCCTCTGCACAACAACCCTCCTCCTCCTTGCAGGCCAAGTGGAAAGGGGAGAGTTATTTCGATTCCCATTTCTGATGGCATGGAATCACCATCTGCGTTTACCAAAGAAAAGGTGGCTCCCAGGATGGACCAAACTGTTATTCCCAATGTGTCTTGAGAAGAACTCCCTCCAAAAATTAGTTATGTTAACAGTCTAATTATGCTAGAGTGGTCAGAGCTTGTTATTTTAATGTGGGATGGCCAGAGTTGTCCACCCATCTAATTCACTGACACAAGGCAGCGTGACTAAGCCAGAGAACAATTCCTCATGCTATCACCTACCTAGATTTGATCATCCGTCCGTCGTCCGTAGAGGCTCTGGTGCCCCACGAATCCATGAGAGGATTCATATTTTCATAGCAGATATGTTGTTTGAAGAGGAACCCTGTAGGTAGATGGAGCATGGTTTAGAATCCTCTTGAAAGAGAATCCCTGGTTAATGGGAGAACATTAAGTAGGGTTGTTGGGTGGACGGTTGGATACAATATCTCTCTTGCCTACCCAGATCAAATGCGGAGGTAGAACAAGCAGTAGCACCACCACTAACACCAGTAGTTCCAGGTCCACGCATGATAGAGGGGGATCCGGCCATCTGACGGGCAGAGCAGGGATAAGGGTCTGCTAAGGTTATATGGGAGGTGAAAGAGAAAGAAGGTGGAGAGGGAAAGATATCCACTGAGAGTTGAGGGAAGGCAGTGCCAACGAGTAGTGGAATACTATCTTAACAGTGGTGATTGGTCGCCACTCCTACAGGTGAAACCTGAGCCGGGGATTTTAGTGAAACCTTTCTACGTGAAGTGATAACTAGATTTCCTGCATTCTTGTTTTGCAGTTCTATGCTGAGGCGAAAACACTTGCAGACAAAGTTGTGTTGCAGTTTGCAGAGAAAGTTGTGTTGTCGTTTGGAAAGAAAAACCAGTCTCTTGTTGTGGTGAGCATTCAAGCTTGGCATTCTTTCTCTAGTTACCTACTCTAGTTATCGATTTACCTTTCTTAAAGGGTAGCTTGGCCTGGTCTATGCCTGGTTTTCTTTGTACCTATGGGGGGACTCCCAGCGCCCGCTAGTCCATAGAACTCGAGCTACTCCACAGGTATACTCCCCAAGAGCTTCACCACAATGACAAAGGAGGCTCGGATGTTGCTTTTGATTGTGATGCCAGGAGGAACTCACATGCTAGGGGTTACTTTGATGATGCAGATCCAAAGAAGACCAAGGACTCAGATATGGGTTCAGACTCGACTGGTAACTCCATGTTGGTGTTGCCAATTCGATCTACAATGTAATATAGGAGATATAAGGTTATTGCCTTAAGGAAATGAATTTTTATTGGAATTTAGGATGCTCCTAACTAACTTTAAATGTGTGATGGCACTAGCAATGCAGATATCATTAATCTCATACAAATATGATACCCGCAACGCCTCTATAACTAACATAAAAGCGTCACTTTTTAGACTAGGTAAAGAAGTCTATGAACAGGTGTGTTTTGTCAATGGTATGGCACTAACACACTCATTTTCCATGATATTTTTACAAGTATGATATTAAAACTTCATATCCTATTTACTCTTGATATTTACATCGTATTTGAGATAGCTCGAAATCATTATTTTGTAATTTTGTGCCCTAGTATAGTTTTGTTTGGCCACAACAACCCACGTACATCATTGAATTTCAGTGTGGGTTTGTTTTCCGTGAGGAAAAACAAAAATGGCAGATGAGGCCATCCTCTACTGCCACTGCTTTTATACTATATATGCATCTATTTGTCCAGCTCCTTACAAGTAATATACTGTTTTATTTCATTAAAACGAAAAAAAAAATGAATAAAAAGGATGTCCACCACCAGGACTTCCCATTTTCCATACCCTCCTTCCTTTTCTAGATGGATTCTAACCTCGATCGATATGGTTCTAAGTCTAATAATTTGAATCAACTTATTCACAATAAGAAGGAAAAGATGGATCGACAAAAATAGAATCTTGGGGTCCGTTAGCTCTTTCCTAGTTGTGCACCATCCCATGGGTTGTTCGTAAGTGGTACTGGTGCCTCAGAAACATTCTCAACAAACAATAGATTCACGTTTTATTTCCCCCAGCTCGTTGAACTGCTTATGCTATCTTATAAACATCATTTGTACTTACTATGATTGGAGAAAGCATTGAATGTATCAGAAGAGTGAAAAATAGAAGAACGATATTGGAATTTATACAGTAGTGAAAGTTTGGAACATGATCTTCCAGGTTGGATGCCTATATGGTCTACGTATCAAGCTACAACCTGCACCGATACAATCAATTTTTTTTTACATACAATCTCTATAAATTTCATTCAACAATATATATTAATAAGCTAAATAACACAACTACTTGGATTTATTGAATTTTATTAATATAGAGGCAGAATGAAGAAATATTAATTTGTGTTATTATTCCTTACATTGGAAGAAATCTGCATCTTCATCCGGTTAGGATGGTGTGGGGTTATTTCCCGCCCAGTGTATAGTTGGAGGGTAATTGCTACCAAGGCGGAATCATTACGGAAGACGCCAAATGGGACGGGAAGGACTACAACATGATAATCCAAATGCCCGCGTTAGCCCCGGGTTCCTTCAGCACCATTATGCCCTAGGTATCTGGGGCCGATATGAAGGAACGGATGATGAAATACCAATGCGCTGCACATGTTTTCGCTCTAACCAGGGACAAAGGAAGCGACAACATTGGCCGAGATATGGATGTGCATTATAACCTCATGGATTCCTGCAGGTTGGTGTCCATTGATATCTGTGCATCATATGGGAAGCTGTAGAATGGGAGTAGATCCTGCGACCTCCTGTGTCAACAAGAATGGAAAAAAATGGGAAGTTGAAGGCATTGTTTTCCCTACTGCACTCGGTGTAAATTCTATGATCACTGTGGAGGACATTTCTCTCTGCATTTCTCGACGGGTCTCGAAATTTTTGCAACAAAAGAAGCCCCCTCCTCCACTTCTTGATGGAGTTGATACAAAGTATTTTATAAGGCAAGGCAAATGCTCTGGAATGCATGCAGATAGCCAGGCAGCTTCACGAGAATGTAGTGCAGTTGATACGAAGTATTTTATAAGGCAAGGCAAATGCTTTGGAATGCATGCAGATAGCCAGGCAACTTCATGAGAATGGAGTGTAGTCGATACTAAGTATTTTATAAGGCAAGGCAAATGCTTTGGAATGCATGCAGATAGCCAAGCAGCTTCACAAGAATGGAGTGCAGTTGATACAAAGTATTTTATAAGGCAAGGCAAATGCTCTGGAATGCATGCAGATAGTGAATGCTCTGGAATGGATGTAGATAGCCAGACAACCTCACGAGAATGCATGCAGATAGCCAGGCAGTGTCACGAGAATGGAATACAGGGTTTGCAGCTTCTGAACATACATCGAGTGCAACGTCCTAAATTAATTTTATAAAAATATTTTTTAATTTTAATAAATAATTTAAAATAATCACATACACAAGGCAAATAATGTCACATCCAAATCATTTCAACCAATCCAAAATTCAATAGAAAAAATTTAAAAAATGGAAAAATATATTGTATTTCGTCAAAAATTTGAAATAATAAATAGATACTTAAGAACCTTGAAATATAATTTAAATATTCCACAAAATATACTAATTAATGTTAAAAAAGCACCATGTAATACGCCGTTTCACAAGGGTGAATGCTATAGTCCCTAGCCGAAGGCAGGGACTAATAAGAGAATTTTTAGGTCTTTAGTGTAATGGTTACTCGCTTGATTAGAGTTATTCCAAGAAGTTATGTTCCCCTTCTACTTTTTACTTATAAATATTTATTGCAATTTTTTATGCGGTTTACTAATTCCATTTCAAGCATTATATCTTTTAAATATTATCATTGGCATGGTTTTTAATTTTTTTTAACGTTTTGGAAATAGGAAATTTATAGTTTGGCTTTAGCATATTATATAATGTTTTGATATTTTATATTATTTTGAACAAAGAAAACTAAAAGTTAAACAACATAGGGCAGAACAACAAAACATTTATATTATCATTGGCATGGTTTTTATTTTTTTTAAAACGTTTTGGAAATAGGAAATTTATAGTTTGCCTTAGTATATTATATAATGTTTTGATATTTTATATTATTTTAAACAAAGAAAAAGAAAAGTTAAAGAACATAGGGCAGAACAACAAAACATTAGAATATTGAAGTATCACATTTAAAAAAAAATATTATTAAAATATAAAATAACTTTTAAATTTATATGGAATAAAAAATAAAATTAATAGAAAATTATATAATTTAAAGTAATATATATTATTATAAATATTTAAAACAAATTGTTTTTTTCATCAATTAATTAAAAAATAATTGTTAAAATTGAAGTTATATATTTACACATAAGTAAATAATTAAAAATATATATAAAGAACATTTAATAAATAATTATTATAGCTTAAAAATTAACCTATGATAGAAATATATAACTAATTAGGCCTGAAATAAATTTGATATATACAAAATATATCATTGAAACAAATATAACATGGGTAAGTAAATAATTTTAAAAAGTTATATAAAAAATAAAGTTTACTAAGATCGAATTGGTTTATAGGATTTTAAGAGGGTAAGTGATTACTTGAGATTCTTTAGAATTTTGTTTCTATGCTCGAAAAGCATTACAAGATCACCATAGTTTTGTTGAGTTAAGAGGTTAGGAAGGTTAGCAGTGTAACAAATATTTTGAAAATGAGATCTAATGTGGGAATAGGGTAGACAATCTAAGAGAAAATGCTTTTCATCTTTAACCTTCTTAGTGTCACAAAGATGCTTTTCATCTTTAACCTTTCTTAGTGTCACAAATGTGACACACACTTTCATCCCAAGGAGTTTTAGGAATTGACCAACATCCACTTTCACTATGGAGCCAGTGAGAATTTGTTCTTATGTTAGCAATGCTTATTTTTTTCTTTACACTTGTCAAACCAGATAGATAATTTTGATCTTTTAGATTATGCTTGAACACTTAAACATAACATGGATAACTAGTAAGATGGTGGGATTTTTAGATTTAAAAATATTTACAAAATTGTCTAAAAAAATATGTCATTATAAATAAGTTAGTTATGAGTCAACCTACATTCACCGATACCAACCAATAATAACTGTCCCAATCCCAACACTAACTGACAACTAAGTTATAATAAGTTTTTCTTTGTGTTAAAAAAATCATAAATTAGATTCAAATAAAAATTATATATATTTAATAGATGAACATTGAATATCTATTTACAAAATATCAGGTTGGGTAAAGATATTTGTAAATATCAGGTTGGTTAAAGATATTTACAAATAAAATACCAACCATTTAAAACCCTAACAGATATTTACAAATAAAATACCAACCATTTAAAACCCTAACTCTCTTATATGTTGCTAGTTCTGCCCATAAGCCTGCGTCTAGGACAGTGGAATAATTGCTATCGGAATCATGTACTTACGGCTGTAGCAAACCTTCCATATTTGCATCGACGGATTCATAGGTTGAATAAAATAACACTGTTTAGATGCTCTCGACGCCAGCGGCACAAGGCTGGTGGTACATTTTAAGATTTTCTTTGTATTGTCCTCCATTAAGAACGGGTCCCAGTTTGCATCCTTTTCGAAAGAGATCAGAAATTTCCATATTTTCAGTCGTATTAACAAGTACCTGAATGAACTGATCCGCAATACTTTCCTGGACCAAAAGGCCTGACGTTGCACCACAGATCCGACCATTTGTCCAGAAACAACCGAACATTGCCCACTCAGCCGCTTTTACAATCTCTGAATCCTCAAAAAGAAGGATCGGAGATTTCGCAGGGAGCTCCAGTGATACTGGTAACTGGATTTATCACTTGTGCTGCAGCAGTTATGACAGCTCTACAGGTCGTAGTGCTTTCAGTAAATGCAACATTGTCCTCATGTAGGCGCGGTGGCAATGATTAAATGCTCTCATCTGAATAAAAACTGGAGAACGTCATTCAGTAGCGCAAGGCATCCGCGACATCTGCATAAACATCAATCACAATGCCCTGACCCGTTCAGTCATCACTCGTATCCTGCCACTTGACTCCTCGTACCAACTTGCTATGAACATCACCAAGATCTCATTGTAATCACTCGTTTCCTGCCACTTGACTCCTCGTACCAACTTGTTATGGACATCACCAATATCTCATTGTAATCACTCGTTTCCTGCCACTTGACTCCTCGTACCAACTTGTTATGGACATAACCAATATCTCATTGTAAACACCAATTCGTGATCGCAACATCGGATATTATCTGTAATATTATTGTTATTATCATCATCATAGATCCATCTTAACTCCGGTTCTACTAAGTGTTAAGAGGGATCAAATCTCTTCAATTGCAAACTCTTTCTTTTGTATTCTAAAATGGATGGTTCCACAAAGAAGTTATTTGATAAGGCAATAGACTCATGCTGGCATAGAGCCCATATATATAATTTTTATTGAATGCTCTCTCTGCCCAATTATTGTTGTTTATAACACTCCACACATCATCACAAACTATTGTGATTACATTAGATATCTCCAATGTAAACAAGAAAAGGAAAAACCAATTTCTTTTAAACAAGTTAAATAAATTTTAACTAATAATAATCAGCTCAGAATATGGGGTTAAGATGAATAATATTTGCTGAATAATTTGTAAACTTTGTAGAATTCATGACTAGAATGATTAATGCGAATATGTTTCAAAGATTTTTGAGAAAAAAGAAAGTTAGAGATAAATGCGAAGTAAAACTTTTATTTGTGTGTTAAAAATGGTATATTTACATAAGTCAAACACTTTAAGACTACCACTTATACAAATAGATAAAAAAAAGTGCACCTACTTATTATTTGGTTAAAACTATCAAGGCATGAAACAATCCACTATCTATTTAAGTGAACATGATCATTTGAGGTAATAATCAACCAGTAATCCTCCATATGCTTTTTAAATAGAGATCATGGACCAATCGAGTGTTAATTGACGAATCAAGTATTGTTTTTTTTTTTTTGTAAATAAAAGTGGATCCTTATATTAATGCCAACTGTAAGCTTACACAAAATTCTGCACTCTAATTGTGTACAAAATTTTTTTGAACAGTATTCTACAACCTATCGTTGGGACCAGCTATGGATACGGCTGCTATTAATAAAATTACATAGACAATCCAGCTGAGTCAGATCAACTCTTTGGGCCCCTGCTGGAACCCAAAACCACTAAACACAGGCCCCTTTCCTCCTAAGGTGCAGGTTCCATGAGAACCCGCGAGCTCTTGCTAAGCCCCTGTTCTCCCTTGAAAATGGATTGACGGGCGCTAGCTCCTTATCTTATGCCCCTTCTTGTCATAAGACCTTGGGCTGTGACCGGAGGCTAAACCTATTAAATCTCTTTGGAAATCTGGCTTCGGCCAATTCGGCCTCAACAATCGCCAAATCCTCCGAACCCCGAATTGGTGAAATCCAATACAACGAGCTCTAGCTCCTTTCCACTACGCCCTCTCAAACATGGCCTCAGACTAAAACTCAGCGCTTATCCCAAATGGTGTTTTGGGACTTCGCACTTCAGCGATTTCAACTGCAGTTGTCATCGATTCCTTCAAACCAACGAACACAACTGGTGCGAGAATCGATGGTTCTCTCCCAACCAACAGCCTGTGGCTATGATCCCCTTCGGACTTTGGCCTTCAAGAATCCTGAATGTTCCAACTCCTCTTCATCCCGAAGTACCTTCGAGACACACAGATCTTTGCCACGTGTTCTTTTGGATCCAACGGTCCAGATCTATTTCACACTTCACAGCTTCGCGGAGATTTCTAACTACTGGGTGCAATTTCTCTGAATCGTGAATTCACAAACTCGCTTATCCTTCACCACATCTTCGCCTTCCCGCCAACGACTAGGATCTCTTTGCAACTTTGGACTTCTTAAAGAATCACTCCACAACTCCATGCTTCGCGAATTTTGCACTCTTCTCCTTGCAAATCTCCCGGAGTTCTTTCCCATGAACTCTCGAATCTGTTGCCACTTTTCTCCCTTAGATCTACAACCACGATCTTCTCCGCTAGATCGACCTTCAAGAGTTTTCACTCCTCTCGCCTCTATTTGTCTCGAACAACGGATCAGTGAAGTGTTGATCTAACGCCACTTGTCAGCTCCCCTAGCTTCCCGGTTCCAAGTGTCCTCAAACTCTGACCAGGTGGCACCCCGTCAGGGCAAGCTTTGTCCAGTTGGGCTAGCTTCTTGCATTGAAGCCATAGGGGTGAGCTTTGGGATTACTTGGAATCGTTGAGAATGATCTGC
>JASDQU010437224.1:25988-38477 GCA_032191745.1 Picea mariana | reverse complement strand
TTCAAGAATTGAGAGAAGGCCCTCATACAAACATCCTCATGGTCAATCTCAAAAAAATCTATAAAATGCTCAAACCCTTGGATGTGTTTTTCAGTTGATATGGCATCGGGTTCCCCATCAAAAATGGGTAGGTACTCATAGTACTTTAGAGGAAAATCATGTAGGATGTGAGGTAACTTTAAGGGTCTGTATCTATGTTGAGTTTTAGAGGGTGTTGGATCAAGTACAGGAGGTGAAATATCAGCCTTGGTTTCATGAGGCTCATCAACTTGGTTATGGTTATCATATGGTTCAGGTGGGAGACTTTGATAGAAGTCAGTAATAAACTGAGGAGATATTTGTATAATCTCAAGAGGAGGATATGCAATTTCAGTATTATCATGATCATTATTTGCATGCAGTAGGTGAAGAAATTTTTTTCTAGAATGTTCAAGAAAGGACCAGAGGAAACTTATAACAAACAATAAAATGCCTTGGAAAAAATCCAATTTTAAGTACTTGTTTCCTTCCATAATTCCTCTTCATACCTCTGTCAAGGGATCTCATCTTCCAGTGAAGTTTCTGAATCACATTTGAAGCTGGAGTGGAGTCACCAATAATGTTTTGGAAGCTGGATTTTGCATTGAGAGTGGAGTCGCCATTTAAAATTTAAATTTATGGATTCTTCTACTAGTGGAATCACCTTCAAACTAATTTTTTATGTGTGGAGTCACCAGAGAAGGAAAACAACCAATGTGTGCCTAAGTGTCTGTTGCTCTCAGACCTTAGAACTCAACCATGTCATTCTTTCCCAGGGAAAATTTTCCAATCTCCTCCCCGACAACGACGCCAAAATGTTATCACCCTGTAAACTTGTTCGGCTAATAAAAAAAATGACAGAGATAATTGTTTCAACCTACTTTAGAGATGGGAACTAGCCTGCACAACTCAGAGAGGGCTCTCTCATGTCACTAGGCATTTCTTTGATAGTCAGTGGCTAGATTTGGTTTGTTTTGGGGGGGGTTTATAAAGTTGTTGGAAAATGAATGGGGGTGGCATTTGGGGCTATGGAGTCGAAAATGAATAAAGCAGTGACAATTCATTACAACTATCTAGAGGAGAGAGGATAAATGAGGTAATCAGTCTAAGTTTTTAAATTGAAATGTGTATGGTGAAAGAGGGAAAGGAAAACAAATAACTACATCAGAGCATGTTGAAATGAATTATAAATTAGTTAAGAAGAGGATTACATAATTTAAATTGTTAATTCGAGATCATCATAAGACGAATTCCAGACTTTTAACTCTCCAATTTAAAAGAGGAAAATGTAAATCGGATTTCAAAGACATAAGAAATACACACTATGAGAGAAAACATAACTCATATCACAGCCATTAGAATCTTTTCATAAACATGTCAAAATACATATGCATTGTATATTCACTTTAGCTCCATGGATTTACAAAGTCTTCCTGCTATGAGGGCAGGTCCCTCTTTGGTCTGTCCAACCATTTATTTATATTTGTAATAGTATATATAGGTAAATTACATTCGAGATTCAGAATGAATCATCTTCCCCAAAGTTCCAAAAATAGTTGTCGGTTACAAAAGAGTAACGTACATCAACCAAACTCCTATTTTCTAGGGGACGTTATAAACAAAACTGACATATTTGAGGTTTTTTCCTTGAAGGGAATTTGTCAATATTATTACAAAATTCTCTGACACACACTAAATTTAGCCTGCAATTTATTTCATCTTGGAAACTTCTTCTTTTAACATATCAAGCCATGCAGGTTGGTTTTCCCCAATGCTTTCGACCACCTCATATTTTACCTCTGTCTTATGACGCTTCCTCTATTTCCTATTGAAGGCTCATGTATGGTTTTCTCCTACATATCTATTGATGATTAAATCCTTCATGATGGGATTTAATCTAACCTCTTCATCCTCTCCTGGCTCTCCCAAAGGCTTTGTATAAAATTTCGTTGCTAAGATTCGAGCAACCAATTTCTCTCTCTTCTTCAATGATGAATTTGTCATATTAGTTGAAAATCTTGGTTCACTGGAGGCCACTTGGTCTGTCGTATCCATTTTCCCTTATTTTGAAGAAAGCATGAAATTATCTTCCTTGGTTGAATGATTCGACCTGTAATTAACCCATTCTGAAATAGAACGTTAATTGCCCAAAACATAGTAATGTAACCCATGTTTTGAATGACAATCATCATTGAGTGCCAATCATGAACTACTGACAAGTGTACTTGCAGGTACGTCAGTTTATCATGTTCGTACAATATATTTCGAATAATGAGCCTTCGAGTTAGTTATCTAGCGACACTCACCTGGCATTGCACGGAGAAAAAGTACTCGAACAAGTGGCATGAGATGATTTGATCGGCCGTCACTTTCCCCTCTCCACATGTGATCTTTAGATTTGACATATTTAATGAGATTAGAAAATGTGACATCGGGGCGTGGTTGAGCGGTTTCGCGCCCACCCACTTTTCTCTCCGATATTTTTCTGGAGGTGCCATGTGTCTATGCGTTGAAACCACAATATTTTCCCCGACACACTCTCCAGTGATTAACCTCTACATTATTTCCTCGCCCAATATGTCTCCTGGTCGTCGATCTAGGCTGCTCAAGATCTATGGCCCACCAAGTCCCATCAATCTTACGTCTCCGCTGATTTTAACCCTGTCCACCAGATATGACCCCACCTGCTAATCTAACACTGCTCTTTACTGATTTAGCGTTCCGCCAAATCTCAAGACTTGGATTCCAAGAAATTATTATATTGATAACACACTCGACCCCTAAATACCCTTTCTAGGGATGGGGCATCAAATTTTTGTTCTTCCTAACTATCTCAAATCCTAATTATGGGATCTTCATGGGTTACTTCTCGTCACGATCTTTTTAACGGTCATCACCACACTAAAATTTGAGATTTGGTCTGCAATTTATGGCCTCCTGAAGTTACCCAGGTGATGTTAGTTGGGATATTCAGTGTTCAGCGTTGAACACTCCTTTTTCCTAATCACTAAAGTCTCAAAATATCGCCATGTGGACTTATCCATTTGACGATTGACGTTTGGCATTTTACATTGAACATCCCTTTTTCAACGTTCGACAATTGAAAATCGGTAGTCGACTTCCTACACTTTCAGTGTTTCGGTGATCGACGATCGACGTTCTTCGATGAAAATCCTTGTACTATGCCGCACCCAAATCTTCCAAACTCTCGAAATTATCCAAACTCCCAGAGTTCTGAAATCTCCCCACGTGGCCTTGTCCATTCAGTGATCGATGTTCGATATTTTATGTTGCACATTCCTATATTGTGACACACCCCAAATTTTCTGAACTCCTGAAGTTATCCAAACTCCTGGAGTCCCGAACACATCACCAACCACGTTGGCCAGGAAGCACAAATCATAAGATGACATGTGGTGAGGTCCAGGGGTGACACATGTCATCAATAGGGGGTGACACGTGTCATGATCAAATAGGCATAAGGGGTCTATGAATCAGCCATATATCGGTGACATGTGGAACACATAATGTGGGTCCATGTAACCTCGTATGACTTCAAGATGCCATGTCATATTGGACTGATAGCTTTTCATCCCTGAAAACTCATGGTCAGTAAGAGTCCACATAGATCCATAGATCTACGATCTACATTACTTTGAGGTTTCAGAATTCACAACTCCTCACATCGCAAATCCCCAAAGAGCCAAGTCTTCATAATATCTAATCTAGATCCAAGTGTCCTAATCCTAACAAAAGTCGAGATTCATTTTGGCATTCACAACTTCATAGATTTTCAAACTCTATAGATTCTTTGTCAAGTTCCTCTAGAGTACTAAGTCTCCAGACTATAGGATCGATTGCCACATACCCTCTCATCCAATGACTCTAATTCGACAAAAAACCTTAGGCAAGGGACAATTAGGGGCCACGTGTCGCTCCACGACACATTCCCTGTCAGTTGGGTAATCAAGGGTGGTCTCTTAGATTGACGACTGAGAGGGATCCTGAAGGATCCAAAGGTCGACATTCCATGTCACTTCAAATGTTCGGCATTCGGGGGTTGGGTGTAAATATTTTGGATTCCTCTCCAGACCATGCCTGATCTGTTGCCACATGTACCTAGCATTCATGACCAGGATTTACTCCATCTTGCAGAGCTCTGAGGAAACTCGTGCATCCCTATACCATCAAATACAAGAACTCTCAGATAGTCATTGATCTATGCACACATGTCCATCCACTTTCAATGGTCCCGATTAACTTCGTGAATCCGACATTCGGGAGTTTCGACGCTAGACAATTCCTATCCTCCCGAAGTAGAACTTCAGCAAAGCACTTAACACTTCCCCTCCTAAGTTCGATCTAACATTTGAGAGAGGTCCACACTAGATCCCCATATATATGACCCTCATCAATTCACGACTTTGACCTTCGGCTATTTTCGAGGATTGTGGAATCGTAAGTTCTGAAGTCTTGAAGCCGAAGAGCTAGCTCCTTTCAGACTAGCGTAGGGTTCCCAAACCCTGGTCACATGGGTCCTTTGGGAAATCATGTGGGCTAAGCGCTAATATTTTTAGTAGCACATGGGTTAAGGAAATAGGCATGAGCCCTCGATCCGATGGTTGGATAGTTTGAAGGAAAATGACCTTCTCCCATAGAGATGAACTTGGCATTCCCTCTGAGGAGAATTCAAAGGATTGGCATGAATTAGATGCTTTAGTCAAGCCTACCTCGGCTTTCATGTGCATTCACATTGCATAAATATCTAGTATCTATAGTAAGATAAATCAAAGACCATATGGATATGGAACTTTACAGAAGAAAAAAATCATTTCTAATAACTATTCAAATACTAAAATACTTAACCATAAACATAGACATTCATCATCGCATCCAATATATATATATATAGAGAGAGAGAGAGTATGATAATACTTATCAGAAATGGATAATATGAAGTGATTGTTGAAAGGGGTGCATGTTTCCTCCCAACCATAGGCACATCTAATCCTGACAGATTTACCACTGGCCACCCTCGAGCCAGACCATGATTCTCTAAGAGAGATGCTTTCTCCTTGCTCCATGAAAGTTAGGGATGAAGGTTACTCTCCTCCTCCCACGGGATCTTTGAAATCAGTTTTCTCTACTCCAAGTAAAGAGGTCTCCACGAGAACTCCCTTAGTCGCTCATCAACCCTATTTATCATCTTGCAGGAAAAACCTTCCCATGGATTCTTATAGCCAAAACAAGCTTGATTCTCATATTTTCTCTCAACTCCAGAGTCGAAGCATGCTCACTTATCTTCTTTTCTATCTTGTAGATTTGACTCTGTCCCCTGAATTACCTCCTTTATTTCCTTCCTCAGATAGGTTGTGTGGGTCCGAATCCCAATTTGTGGTCAGGCCTAGAAGCCTTACAAATGGGTACCCTTCCCCATCTCCTCATTAAATATTGAGGATAGCCTTCCAACTACTATCCTGACTGGTAATTGATTTTCATGTCAGAGAACTATTGAGCAATTACACCCAGTAGGTACTGGTCTAGTGAGGGTCATATCAACCATTCTTGGTTTCCCTCACCATCTCTCTCATAGCATCCATGTTCTGAGTGGGCCACATGTCTGCATCTAATGTTTCACCACATGGACCTCCTCTCGAGTATGGGTGGTGGGACCCTGATGGTCAAAGTGGTGCGTGATGCCAGTTGTGAAATCTAGAGACCTGACACTTTGAGAGAATGTTTCATAAGTACACGAAAGGAAGAAATTTTAAAAGTTCATAACGCAGAGGTGACGAGATGCAATGACATCACCAAAGTTGACATGGAAGTGTTCGGAGATCAACGGTTCGAGAGAAGTAGAGTATGATGATGCACAAACTTTTGAAGCCCAAAGTTATGAAGCTTTGAAGTCTTGGTGCTCAGATGCATGAAGTTCCATAGTGGGTGTCAGCCATTGGATGTTGGGTAGTCATGGATTATTGATCCACCCTACTTCGCAAGTTCATTAATCCAGAACTCCGAGAGATTGTTGAGATGTGCTTTGAAAATTTCTGAAGCCGAAGGCTCGAAGTCCCGAGTAAGTGCCTATCGATCTAGCACTTGGCCACATCCCATGGTCACATGGGTTGGGGGCTAAGAGAAAGGAGCCAGTGCCCAAAAATTGTTGTAAAGAAGAGAAGATCCGCAGATATTCTTGATTGATCAAGAACCGCATCGTGAAATATGAAATTTTTCTTGAATAATATTGGTTTATGAATACTATAGAATTTGTTAAGGGTGGATGGCCTGAAAAATTTCACTTGACTGCACATTGTGTTTGCAGAGTCAACGATTTTCATAACTGAACCAAATTTCCGCAGAGTGGAGAAGATGGAGGAGGCACAAAATTATTCTAGTTCAGAGAATGAAGCTAGAGGAATGGATGTCCATTTGAGAGTTGAAGGATCAAAATCCAATGGGCATGGAGAAGAGATATATAAGGAGGGAAACATGATGAAAATCATTGAAAGATTGCAAAAATATGTCCAGAATCACCGAGAAGATAACAAAGAGCCAGGGATCAACAGGGAGAATTCAACATAAAGTTGATGCAGAGCCTGGAAAGGATATAAAGGAAATTGAATAAGGAGAGTGACTCCAGTAAATTAGGAAGTCCCAGGTCCCCTAATGAGAAGGGAAAATCAAGGAGCATCGGTAGACATCATCATCACTCCCAAAGACACTCAAATAGAAAGGCACACAGTATTCCAAGCCCATATCCTACCAGAAAGAATAGGATATCTGGAGTGGATGAAATGAAGGGAGAAATGAATAATATTAAGCCTCCTACATTTGACAGAGAGCACAAGAAGGAGGAATATGCCAAGACATGGCTTCTTGGCATGAGGAAATATTTGCAGCTGCAGAATTATTCCTCTCATGCAGAAGGAATAATTGCTATGTATCAACTGAAAGGAAAGGCATCCATGTGGTGGGATCAACTTGTGCAGGTGCAACACATTAAAGAGAAAAATGTTACTTGGAAGGAATTCAAGAATTATTTCGAAAATAAATACTTGACTAAGAGATACTATGACAGAAAGATGAAAGAGTTATTTGAACTCAAGTTGAGTGACATGATCATTGATGAGTATGAAAGGAGATTCCTAGAGTTGTTGAAGTATGCCCCTTTCATCAAATATGAGACTGTTAAAATTCAAAGGTATCTGAGTGGATTTCCACCTTCCATCAGTTACAAGATCTAGCATGATGATCCTAAAACTATGGAAGAAACTATAAGGAGAGAAAAATGCTTATATGATCAGCAAGGAGAAAAGCCTATTTTCTGGAAGTCTTAAGAAGACAAGAAGAAATTCAATATGGATCAGAGGAAGAAGGGAGCCAATCCATCCTTTTTCAAAAATATCCCTCAAGGACAACCATGTTTTCGAGAGCCCAGGAAGGATGAAGTAGGTGGGAAAATGCCAATACAACCACCTATGGAGTGATGGGGTTGTAAATGGAATCATAGGTACATATGTTTCCCCCAAATAAATGACAAAGTGAGAGTTGTCCACAATGTTCAACAAGAAGAAACAGTGGAATACATGGGCAGTATCATACCAAGGATCTACGCATCCCTGGACAACAAGCAAGTAGAATATCAGTCACACATGATTGAAGTTGAAGGTATAATCAATAACCATGCCTTTACTATTTTAATTGATTCAGGGGCTATTCATAGTTATATAGATCCCAAGATGGTGGAAAGTTTGGAATTGCCAAGAAACAAGCATGGAAAATCTTGGTTAGTGAAACTGGCTATAGGGACCAAACGAAAAGTCACTGAGTTGGTTAAGTCGTTTCCATTGGACATGAATGGACTGAGCACAAGGGATGAATTGAACATCTTACCTTTAGGTTCCTATGACTGTCTAATTGGGATGGATTGGTTGGACCAGCACCATGCCATATTAGATTGTCGTTACAAGGCATTCACTTGCCTAGATGAGGAAGGAAATCGAAAGATAGACCAAGGAATTCCTAGAGTAGTTGCTATCAGAGAAATCTCAGCAATGCAGCTGAAGAAGTGCTACAGGAAAGGCTGCAAAATATTTGCAGCTGATATGGAAGAAGCACCTAAGAATAAGGTGTCAAATATTGAAGACCATGCATTACTAAAAGATTTTGAATATGTATTCCAGGAGGTACCTGGACTACCCCCAAAGAGAGATATTGATTTCTCAATAAACCCGATGCCTGGAGCAGCTCCAATGTCAAAATCTCCTTACATAATGAGTACACCAGAGCTAAAATAACTGCATTCCATCTTAAAGAACTTCTAAATAAGGGGTATATACACCGAAGTGTGTCAACTTGGGGTGTCCCAGTCCTATTCGTGAAGAAGAAGGATGGGACATTGCGATTGTGCATATATTTCATATAGTTGAACAAAGTGACTATTAAGGACAAGTATCCTTTGCCAAGGATTGATGATCTCTTTGATCAGTTGAAGGATGCCAAGATATTTTAAAAAATAGATCTTAGCTCAGGGTACCACCAGGTAAGGATACAGGATGAAGACATCATCAAGACAGCCTTCAGAACAGGGTATGGTCATTATGAATTCATAGTGGTGCCATTTGGGTTATCAAATGAACCCATGGTTTTCATGTGCCTAATGAATGGTGTATTTAGGGAATATCTAGACAAGTTTATCATAGTCTTTTTAGATGACATCCTGGTGTATTCCAGGTCGAAGGAAGAGCATGAATATCATCTAAGGATGGTGTTGCAGGTGATAAGAGAGCACCAAATATATGCCAAATTGAGAAAGTGCTCATTATATAGAAAGCATATCCATTATTTAGGACATATCATTTCAGAACATGGGATAGTCATGGATCCTGAGAAGATAGAAGCCATCAGATAATGGTCAGCACCAAAGAATGTGATAGAAGTCAAATCCCTTATGGGTCTAGCTGGCTATTAAAGAAGGTTCATTGTAGGGTTCTCAAGGATAGCTCACCCCATCACTTCCTTGCAAAGGAAGGAGAAGAAATTTCGATGGACAAAAGAATGTGAGAGAAGCTTCCAACAATTGAAGTAGTTGTTAACCAGTGCTCCAATCCTAAGGATTGCAGATCCAAAATGAAGATTTTGTAGTGTGTACAGATGCATGCAAAGAAGGACTGGGAGGAGTCCTCAGCCAAAATGTGTTTGTAATATGTTATGAGTCCAAGAAGCTGAAGGATCATGAAAATAATTATGCAACTCACGACTTGGAGTTGGCATCCATAATGCACGCTCTGAGGAAATGGAGACATTGCCTCATGGGAAAGAGGTTTGAATTGAGGACGGACCATGATGGTCTGAATTATTTGTTTGATCAGCCAACCTTGAATGTTAGGCAGAGTGGATGGTTGGAATTCCTTTGTGAGTATGACTTTGATATCAATCATATCAAGGGAAAGGATAACAAAGTGGTTGATGCACTCAGCAGAAGAGTGCACGAACTACATGCTACGACCATTAACATGTATCAAACTGGTATTAAAGGCATAATTTCAGAAGCTGCAAATTGCAAATGCATATTTGTAGTACATGGAATTGATAGCAAAGCTACAACAAGGTAAGATGCTACAAAAAGTGGGATATTATAAATTGGAAACTGATGGGACACTCTTGTATAAAAACATAATTTATGTACCTAATTCCTGGTAATTGAGAAGTATGATTTTGAAGGAAATTCATAATGTACCTTATGCTAGGCACCCTGGATATCACAAAATCGTGGCAGCATTCAAGAGTCATTACTTTTGTCTAGGTATGAAGAAGTAAATTGCAGAATACATCGTCAAATGTATGGAGTGTCAGAAGGTCAAGGCTAAGCATAGGCACCCAATTGGTTTGCTACAACCATTTTCCATTCCTGAGTGGAAGTGGGAAGTGGTGACAATGTATTTCACCACAGGATTACCCAAAACAAATAAGAAATGTGATTACATCATGGTGGTGGTGGATAAGATTACGAAAGCTGACCATTTTATTCCAATGAAGACTACTCACAAGGAAGCTAATGTTGTCTATATCTATATGAGGGAAGTAGCACGATTGCACGGTATTCCAAAGACAATTGTGTCTGACAAAGACCCAAAATTTACCTCAAATTTTTGGAATGGGTTATTCAAACGACTCTGAACGAATCTAAACTTCAACACTGCTTATCATCCTGAATCTGATGGGCAGACAGAGAGGGTGAACCAAGTGATAGAGGACATGCTAAGGATGTATGTGATGGAAAAACCATCTAAATGGGAAGACTACCTAGATTTGGTATAATTTGCATACAATAATGGTTATCAAGCATCGTTGAAGATGAGCCCATTTGAAGCACTTTATGGAAGAAAGTGCAACACCTCAGTAAGCTGGGACAACCAAGATGATAGAGAAATAGTTGGGCCAGAGTTGCTCAAAGAAATGGAAGAGAAAATGATAAAGATTAAGTAGAATTTGAAGGCTTCCCAAGACAAACAAAAAAGTTATGCTGATAAGAATAGAACCCACGGAGAATTTAAAGTGGGTGATCATGTTTTCCTGAATGTGAAAGCCAACAGAAGTTCCCTGAAGCTGGGAAATTGTTCCAAGTTGGCAGCCATATTGTGTGGGCCATTTGAAATCCTAGAAAGGATTGGACCAATTGAATATGTTCTTGCATTGCCTGCATCCATGACTGTACATAATGTGTTTCATGTTTCATTGCTTAAGAAATATATACCTGATGCTAATCATGTTAATAATTGGAATGTGATTTAGGTGGAGAAAGAAGGCATCTTGGAAGTGCATTTGGTGCGCATATTGGATCGGAAGTGAAAACATCTTTGGAATTGAGCCATAGGGATTGTAAAGGTTCACTAGACCTAGTACAATCCTGAGGACGTGACATGGGAGCATGAGGATGCTATGCAGGAAGAATACCCGCATCTTTTTGAAGATTTTGAAAATCTTGTTGATGTTGTGTAAATAAGTTGCACTGAGGACAGTGCAAAAATAAGGGGAGGGAATTGTAATACCCCAAGGAAGAACCCCAGTTGTATTATGAATTGTGAAAAAAAATTGTACGATGGTGAGACGAGAAATTATAAGCTGGTAGGTTTATGTATTATTAGGCTCGAGAGACTAGGTGTTAAAGGCCAGGAGCCTGTTTTGTACATGTAAATACATATTCATATTATTAATATAAAAATATTGTTGCGTGTAGACCAACCACGATAAAAGAGAATTGGGGAATAAGGTCCACTAGGTTGGGTAAGGTAGAGGGGGATAAGAGGTTGGAAAGAGGGGCTAAGTCTAGGGGCTTAAATCCAAGAGAATAATAATTTATTATTATTCCAAATTTTGTTTAGAAGGATACATTTTATCCTAAGTTCCTTGGGAAGGACAAGTGACTTCCAAAGGTAAAGGAACATGCTTCATGAGAAACAAGTGTTGGATCAGGCACATGCAGACTTAAGGTGGGGGATTCTTGAACCGTGACCATTTTTCACCTCTGTAATTTACTAAGTCAACCCTTGCCTTACCCGAATTAGCTATTGTGGTTGAAGAAGCAGGTTGTCAAGCCTGTGAGCAACTCTCTCTAGGCGAGAGAGTGTGTTGAGGAGATGATTTCTTCTGGAAGGAGTCTCGTAGCTGCTGCAGAGCTCCGAGAATTTCGGTCTGGCCTTTTGCTGAAGCCCAAGGTAAGGGAGGTGGATCAGTCAATGGACCATGTGACAGTGAAGGTGTATACTCCTGGGGTGGGATAGGCATGTGGGGAATGAGAGTTTGTGAGCAATGGGCATAAGTGACTCTTGGGAGAGAATCCTTCCTCTTAAACTACATGAATTTCCTATTGAACTTACCTAGCCTAGGAATCCCTTGCCCGGTGGAGTTTAGTCCCATTTCAGGGGTGACCCTGAGAGTGATGAGCAGTGTGGTATAAGGTTGGGAGGTTCATGGAAGGTCCGCACGCAATTGGTGGTTTTACTCCAGTTAAAATATAAGTATCATTTCCATGCTTAATTATGTATGTTATGCATGTCTGTGATTCTTGAAATGTTATCATGTGTTCCGTTGCATGTAAGAATTACTGTCAATTCCATTTGAGTCTGTATGGTAGCAGTAACTCTTTGTTATTTGTGTTAAATTCATTAGAAATGCATGTTATATATATATATGTGTGTGTGTGTGTGTTTGTGTGTGTGTGTGTGTGAGTGTATGTTCCGTAGTGGCATTTCCCGACCTGTCGATGGTCGGGTAATCTACAAATTGGTATCAGAGCTAGTTTTAGAAGACAAGTTATTGGGTAGTGTTTCTCAACAGGGGTGTAGAGTGATGGATGGGTACGCTACAAGCAACTACATTGAGATAAATCAAAGACCATATGGATATAGCAATTTACAGAACAAAAGATCATTTATAATAACTATTCAAATACTAAAAAACTTAACCATA